>OZ010705.1:9275881-9452233 GCA_963932265.1 Thymelicus lineola | reverse complement strand
AATATGAATGTTAAATGCTTTTTAAATATTATTATAAGACAGTGCCGGATTAACCACGTAGCAAAAGTAGCAATTGCTACGGGCGCCGCGCAAAAGGGGGCCCCGCATATTTTAGACTATACTAAAGAACCAATTTATACAGTTATACTTAGGACCCATAGTAGATCAAGGGAAGATTGAAAGAATCTGCTACGGGCCCCGCGCTGGCTTAATCCGGCACTGATATATGACGTGATTTAACATTGATAAAAACACAAATATTTTATTACATTAAACACAATGATGTTTAAATAAATATAGATACGTTATGCCCTTACAAATCAACCGAAAAATCTGTTCCGATGTCCGCAAGGCACGCTTTATTGCTTTATCGCACGTCTTTATCGCTCTCGCGTCAAAACTACATCGCTATCTCTTTCTTCACCTGAATAAGAGTTCCCAATTGGGAACTTTTTGAGTCACACAACGCGCGCGCTTATGACATATCTGCCTCTTTTTAATATATAATGTGTTCCTATCATGCCCTGTATACTTGAATCTTTCGCTTACTGTATCTACAAGTAAAAATGCTACCAATATAGACACAATTAAGTTATAAACGTGTAGCAAGCTACCTTACCTCGATACAGTACGAACTACGACTACGTTTTCCCTGTATGTATGTACACGCGGACGAGACGAGACGAGACGAGAGCAATTTGCCGCGGGTCGAAAGTCAATTAATTTACGCATTCGCCAATTGCGATCCAGTTCAAACCGGTTCCAGTGTTTGTGTAGCGCCGTGGTAATTTAATGGCGGCCGGTCCGTTATTTCGAGTGATTCAGAGCATTCGGCGAATCGCCGTGTTGTTTCATATAGTTCAATTAAAATATAATATTAATAAAATCACGACAACTTTTGAGGAAAGTACATTTAAGTTTTATGTTTACGTAGGTTATTATAAACGGACCTTATCTTAGATTATCTTCCAAAGGACTAAAAGCAGTAAGAGCTTCAATTTTATAACCATAATTAAAAGTACCTGTATCCTTATCAGCAAACCACTTTGTAACAAAAAACAAATGTGTTATAGTTACCATTAAAATTCTATGAGTTCTATGGTATTTTTCCACAAAATTAATACAAAAACACGACGAAAGTTAAACTACGCCATTGCTTAAACTAATACCGACCTTGAGTAGTCCTGAAAGAACAAGCGGTAGAAGAGATACACAGACATAGTATGAGATAGTCACAGTCAGAGATGACGACACTTCAGACTCATATAATATGAAACTCGAAAAAAAATTATATCAATCCTTACAAAATCTATTGTCAACAGGTCTATAAATGATCTCCTATTAGACAGAACCTGGATGACCAGCTTCAGGAACCCAAATTGACATTCGGAAAAAATAAATCAGGCAGCTAGAGATATCGAACCAGATATCACTCGTCATCGCAACCAACCGCCCAAACCCAACAACGTATATCAATCATCATCAACCGAAATCAATAAACGTAAAATAATCTAAACTGGATTGGATTGGAAACTGGAAATTTGGAACAAATTTTTAAACCTTCAATCGTTTCTCTGAAGTTTTCCGATCAGTCTCTAGCTAGACAAAACTCTTTGTAAATGCTCACGTCAAACACTGCCTCTTAATTGTAGGGGAATGACATAAACGGAAAAATGAGCACGCGACTTTTGTCACTGTCACATTTTGTTCGGCGTGACGTTTACAGAAAAGAGTTTCGTCTAGTGATTCTCAGATCGTTTATTAATTTCGGGCGAAAGAAAACAAGGATCAATCCAATCAAACCTGATCAAATTCAATACAAGTCAAATGAAACTTCTAATACGTGTCACACCCACGCCCGCATCCCATACGGGACGAACATTGTGCGTCCTACCGCGACGAGGACGCTGGACGAGACACGTCACGCACGCCAACGAGACGCAATACCCCCGAGTCATATGTCAATCGCTTTACGCATTTCGTCAATTGCCAACTAGTTATAACCGGTCGCCGCGGGACAAACTCTCGGTACCCGTAGCGCGCGTGCAGATGTTGTGCTATTTATAAAAATAAACGAGAGTGCTTTGATATTTGTCACAATAAACGGTGGAGATGAAATACCAAAGGTAATAATGCTTGTTATAAAATTACAAATAAATCCACGCCCTCATGTTCACACCTTTGCACTAGGATTCGCCGTGTGAGAAGCTTGGGTACAAATTAGACATGAAAACACCTACGACTTTCGAAACATAACAAGCAGTATTATGTTTCTAGGTACCCATTGATTACAAAGATTTCAATTAATTAGATTTAAGTTTAGTAATAGCTGATTCATTTGAACCTTAGTTAATCTTAAGACAGTTATTGGTAATGGTGATTGTAATGCAACAAAGTTAAATTCAAGGCAAAAGACATAATAACTAGGAGTACGTAGCCGAAGCATAATATAAAGTACTTAATATACTCGTAGTAGCAATTTATGTCCACAAAAATCACCGTCAAATCTAAAGTACGAATCCTCCATTACAAAATATCTAGATACCTACTATTAACACCTCTAATTTGTCACATCGACATCGAATTAACTGAATCACAACACAATGCTTAGTACGTGAGGTAATGGATTCGAAAATGCACACGAAACATTCAAAGCCTTTCAAAAAGTAATTTAGTAGTTATGTCATGTCCAAAACAGAACATAATGCATTAAAAATGTTTTTCTCTCCATCTAGGCTCCCTCTTAAACGAACTGAAATATCCGTATCGTATCCATGATCTTGATCGACACCAACTCTTGGTACGATTACGAGATTACGACGCGACGTCTACGATAGTCGAGATGCGGGTATATTTTTAGACGCAGGAAACCCTTCGCTGGGCGCCGCGTCCGGTGATGTAACAGCGCAGGGAAATAGCTGGCAATAAAAAGGCTAACAAGATCTGCGAGGATCGAGCTCGTAAAACTCTCGAGAAAAAAAAAACATTATTTATGATTTGATTCGACGATGTTATCCCGTTCGATTGATGTTCGATATCGAGATGGGAACTTTCAAAAGAAATGTCTTTTTTTTTCTTTTTCTTCTCTTTCTTGGCCGATATCTCATCAGTGATAACTTTAGTGTTGCTAATGTCCAAGGGTGACGAAAGCCACTTAGCATAAGGTGGATCGTAAGCTCGTCTGCCAACCAGCAAACGATTTTCATGAAAAAATCTTGTGTGTATAGCAAATGGTAAAATTTATATGCTGTTGGTATTTTGTCCGCATACTCATTAATCCTGTAGAGTAGTCAAAAGCCAAAACACGCTGACTAAACGTAAATAGGGAGACTTTTACACCTTAGGAGAATATTACGGAAAACAGTTACGACTTTCCATCTCGCGCTTGAACACTGCTACGTGGCCCATACAAAATAAAATTAGCAATATTTCATGTACAATATTTTCTTTAGCAAGTCATCTTCAAGATCTTCCAACACAAATGTTTATGCGCAAATAATCCCGACCTCAAATCCATCTCCCGAGATAGAATTGAAAGATATACATAGGTATTATTACAGTTTGCAGGAAAACTTTCACGCTAAATGATGTTTTATGTTGGAAAATTCCTTAAAAGGATCGACCCCTGAAACGTGCCATTGCAGGTACCGTAGTGTGAGGAAACCGTGTTGCAATAACTTTGAAGGTGTTCGATATGTACTTCGAATCAGCAGTTTATTGAATAAAATTTCATAATTAATGTTCTTCGAGACAACTACATTTTTTGAATACCATTACCACCACCCATACCACCCAGCTTAAAAGTCTCCGTCAGTAAGGTTTGAGAAACTTCCAGTAATGCACTATGGGTCAACGCATGTCTAGTATTTGGGACAGGAAGAATACCAAATAATAAAGGATTATATCGTCTACCTGAACATTCCACAATAACGTCACTAATGCAGATGAAATTTCGAAGGAAATGGGTTACAACGCCTTTGACGTGTCTGTGTATCTGTGTCTGTCTGTGGCATCGTAGCTCACAAAGGAATAAACCGATTCTGATCTAGTTTTTCTTTGTATTAAAGGTGACTTAATCGAGTGTTTTTAGCTATGTTTAGTGTAAATAAGACTGTGGGGGGTTTTTGAAATTTTAACTTAAGATTATCTAAATCCAATTATAATTACTCGTCTCTCAGTTGGGAAACGCACAAAACCATTTTCTCCTCGACCTTCTGCGTGGATAACTTCGGAAACTACATCAGCTTCGACCAACTATCTGATGGCGTCGTCATAACCTACCATAACCTATCGTCTCGCGTTCGAACGTATACTAAAAACCGTCTAAAATGGTCTTTTGTACAGTTCACGGTGCGCTGCAATTTAAGCATTTCATTTCACGATACCGCGCACCGCTTACCGCTGCGTCGTACGTCACAAACGCAACAGCGCAAAACCAAAGCTTAGGGCTGTGATACCACCAGAAATGTGCGAGGTAGCGAGGCGATGTGGCGGTGTGACGTTATCCTATTGATAGATTTCCATGTCAGTTGTACTAGACTGTTGTAAAAGGTGAGAAAATATTATCAATATAAAAATTATAAGGCTATTCATATTAATACACT
Organism: Thymelicus lineola; assembly: GCA_963932265.1. Taxonomy (NCBI): domain Eukaryota; kingdom Metazoa; phylum Arthropoda; class Insecta; order Lepidoptera; family Hesperiidae; genus Thymelicus; species Thymelicus lineola. The sequence goes on along the minus strand of OZ010705.1, from coordinate 9,447,629 downwards.
TATTATTATGTTTCCATTCCATGACACATGCCTTAAGGCCAGCCTCTTGCTCGAGTCAGCTGCCAAACGAATCATCGTGTTCCGGCAGGGAGCTTGGGAGCAAGTTCTTTTTTCTCTATCTTTCTTGGTCAGCAACGCAACAATGATACCTTTGGTATTAGTGAATCTAATGGGCAACGGTCACCACTTACCATCAGCTGGATCGTGACCTCATTTTTCGGGTCATTTCTATAAGTTTTTTCCCACGCACCACCAACCATCGTCCATCAATCCATTATCTCCGGTGGAACCTCACCCTACCCTCCAGTCCCCACAACGCACATCGCCACCTAACGCATCTCTGGTGGAAGAACCTCCCTCTTCCCTCCACAACCGGTGAACAGACCTGCGGCTCCGGCTTGACGCGCACGGTGTACTGGTCGCCGTAGCCCGCGCCGCCACACACGAAGCAGACGCGCGCGTCCGCATCGGCGGGCGGGGGCGCGGGGGGCGAAGCAGACACTGACACCGACACCGCCGGCGCCTGCTTGCCTCCCCCCGCGCCCGCACCCACCGCCACTGCCGCACCGCTAGCGCCCAGCGAGCTCTTTATGTACGCCTTCGCTTTTTCCATTGACGCGACACTGAAACAACGAGATTTGGGGGGTTATGGTGCCATCTTCAAATTAACAGCAGTGATAGCCTAGCGGTTTGAACGTTGGTCTCCTGGACCAAAATTGTCCCGACGATAGATTTGTGTTGTTACTAACTTCAAATTAACTAAATGTTTACATGTCATTTTTTGGGCCTAAATAATCTCTAAATAGCTCAGATAAAATACTTTTTAAAAAAGGTAGATATACAGTGATATTTTAAGGGCATAAAATATACCTAATTGTATCGACAAAATTCTCTTCCTTTCGGATTCCGATTTTACTGCGGAACCCTAAAAAATGAAACACAACTTCTTTTATGTAACAACCGTAGCACAGCATCATCAAAGTTTAAGTGGTCCTTCGAGCCGCGTGTCGGAGAGGAACCGTGAAACAGTTAAAATTAAGTGACCAAAGTCCATTAGTAGCTCACTGCAGTTAACGTGTCTCTCACAACTAACGAATAATATGTCTGATAGCGTAATTCACTGCATGTGATAAAGGGAAAAAAATGAGCTTATCACACGATAACATCGTTTACAGGGTCATTGCTTGCATGGTGAATTTTTTGATGGGCAAGACGTTTTACAATACCACCTAGCAAACCCATCAGAATTACAGATAGTTACTATAGACACAGCAGAACCACTTCAAAAAACAGCCTCTAACGCTTTATATTACATCATACCCTTAACAAACCTAACATTTACGGTGCGTATAACACAACCGACGCGACTATGCAACAAATTCCTCAACAGGCACAAAATTGGCACTGCATCAGTCGTACCAGCGAGGGAACGCAGAACAATGCAATGTCGTGTTCCCACGAAGAGTACGACGACACAATCGCGTACCCTACAACAGATCCAAACATGTCTAACGGAACAATTGTGAGTGTCAGTACAGAGTGAACACAACAATTATGTTGGGAGTATGTACTGGGAAAGGAGTAAAACTTCAGTAGGAGTAGTGGGAATTGTGGGAAAACAGTAAAGGGTGACAGAAAACAGTACAGTGATGTACTATCAATAAAGCGTTTTAAATGAATAAGTAAACAGAAAGTTTATGTTAATACCAATGGGCCATTAAACATTACAATAAAGTTAACTCCTTTTCTTTTTTGCAAATAGAAACTTCAACTTCATCACACAGTATGTACCTTAATACAGTAATTTTTTTTTTACGATAGTTACGCTCACGGTCTAAAGAATTATTCGGTCGATTAAAATCGGATTACAAACCTAGTGGCTGGGTGGCTTCAACGTATTAGCGGATTACCGCGGGTGCCTTCATGCGAGTTAGTGACGAACCAAATGTTATACCTAATTTATAACGCAATAAAGTTGAAAGTTTAAAATGGTCCTTCGAGCCGTCGCACAAAGTAATGGTGAGACCTGGCTTAAACACAACCGGGACTGACGTCTAACCGTGTCCCCCGAAGCATATTAACTTATCAAAATTGACCTCAAAGATCATGCATCCCCCTCTTATATATTTTTTTATTACCGCTACACACTCATAGCCCCACACCAGGATTCCGTGTTGTGGATGCCATTGACAACACGAAGACAAGAACACACATAACCAGACAGAGAACAGAAATTCAAATTCATCATTCAAATATCAGCCTTGCTGGGAATCGAATTCAGGACACTTAACACGGCGATCCGGCATAGTAACCATTGCGCCACACGGATCGTGGATATTTCTTTTTTTTATGGAAATAGCCGGGACGATCCACCTGATGGTAAGTGGCTATCGCCGCCCATGAACATCAGCAACACCAAAGGCCATGCGTTGCCGGCCAAGAAAGAAAGAAGAAAAAGAAAGAAAGAACTGGCTCTCAAGCCCCCAGCCGGAACACGACGAGTCGTTTAACTTATTTATTTCTTAACTTATTTAATCATTCATGTCACGAGCCACGACCATTTGAAGTTAATTTTAATAACACAAACCAATAAACTATTGTAAGTGTCACACGCTGCGGTATACCGGTAATTATATTACGGTAATCCTAGAAGCCGACAATCTATTAACTGGAGCTATTAAATGTCATTCAGGTCGTTCGGTACTGACAGTGCGATTAATCTACAAAGCTATTTATATAATGACTCAATTAAATACAGTTTTTATACATGTTAACTATTACGTGTCGTACGTATGATTGCAATGAAAAATTTAATCACTTTCTGACGTTAAAAATCCACGGCTGTACTCAGACTCATTAAACGAGATAGTTAAGTCCCGTTAGTTTTAAACTTCAACTAATCAGTCAATCAAGGAGATATCAAAACTCCGCCAATACGAGAACAAACATTCACCACCTAAATATCTGTCCCGGCCGGGAATCGAACCCAGGAACCCAGGAACACCTCGCATCAATACCAACTAAAGTCATCGATCAATGTAAATTGAACTCAAATTCATAAAAGTTACGGTTAATATTTTCATCGCAGCTTTATAGTTTTAAAACATCAGATATATTAAGATGTACCATGTACAGAGCTTACACAAAGCTGCATTCCAGGCCGAAAGCTCCATGGAGCAAAAGGAAAGCAACGCAAAATACGTGGACGCACTGAGCTAGCCCCAAAATGTTTACTCGCCTGGCGCATAGCGGGGAAATGTTAAATATTTTTAAGGGAATTACACAACGTACAGATACAGTTATGAAACATACGGGGTGAATTTTCCAAGTGTGCGTGGAAGGCCGAATCCGAAACTACGAGGAATAGCGAAAAATGGTCAAAGGAATCTCGGGACCGATTTTGATGGAAACTAAAACTGCATCATTAGATTTTTGAAATATTGTTATTCCCGGCCAGGAATCAAACTCGTTAATTTGGAAAAAAAAACACCCTGTATACACCATTCGATAGTGTTGCTAATTAGGAGCAAATTATGGGAACCGGTTTTGATCTAGTTTTATTTTTTTGTTTGAAAGGTGACTTAATCGAGAGTGTTCTTAGCTGTGTTTAGTATAAATAAAACTGTCGAGGGTTTTTTAAATATTAATTTAAGATTATGTACATGTAAAACCGAAGAAAATTTTCTTAGTCTCATACACGTACAAGGATACCACACGTATACTCTTCTAACATAAACTTGAAAATATTTACCGCATCGCACAAAAATGTGAAACATTTTTACAGCGAATAATTCAGCAGCTGCAAATGTGAATTGGATAAAGCGCACACGAGAGAAAGCGCGCTGCATAACATCATCCCACATGACATGACATACTAGATTATGTCGAGACCTGTATTGTGCAGCGAAATAAACAAAATATTTTTTTTTTGTATGCTGTATGAGATAACTGAAAAACTATGCTTGGTAAGTAAAAGTTTACCCGTGGGCTACGAGCCGCAACGCTCCTAGCAATAATATTATAAGTAAAAAAGAGGTAGATATGTCACTAACTCACTAGTGCGCTGAAGATGAAGATCGTAAGAGCAGTCAATTGACCTCGTCTGCTCGTAGTCGCTCTGTCATTACAAGACAATAGGCAGTTTTGTTGTTGTCAGAAGTGCTTTTGAGATTTGACATACAACGTTAAAATGCCTTCGTGTATTATTGTAGTGTGATTGGTGTAGTGAAACAAAAGATAAACGTGTGTGTATTGTAGCTCTTTTCGGAACAGATTTTTTGTTTGATTTGTAAGGGCATGACGTATCTATTACTTTTTAAATATCATTCGCTCCTAGCAAATTCACTGCGCTATTAACGTTGAAATGAATCGGAAAGGATATATTTTTTTTATTGCCTGTAGGGCTGACGAAAAAGCAGACGGGCCCTCTGATGGTAAGTGGTCACCATCGCCTATGAACATCAGCACTATAAGAGGAATCGCCAATACAATGCCAGCCCTGAAGGAGAACTCTTTTTACACTTCTTCATTCATTCATTCCTTTTTCCAGAATCCCATGTCATAGCGCTCCGGGAATACCTCAGAAGGAAGCTCATTCCACAGTTTGCACGTGCGTGGCATTAAAAATCATGAGAATCGGACCGTAGAAGTTCTCCACGAGTCTAATCGGTGTCGATGACACTTCAATCTTCGGCGAGTGGTGCAATGATGAAAAAGGCTCTTAGTCTATACAGGCCGAACGATGTAAGGTTCGATTCACGACCGGTGTATATTTATATGACAACACTGAGTATCCTAATGCGGGGATATGAGAGCCTTTGGAAATTGGAAGTCCCCGTGTATAGTAGGGGAGTTCTATCGTTAACATTATCCAAAGCTACACAAAGGACAAATCTGCTACAGCACTCGCTCGCTGCGTTGGATCAGGATGCTATATCCTTCACTTCCATCGGGGGGCCACAATCAATCAATTAGCACGAAGGCTTTCAATTGCACATGTCAGTCAGTACATAACATCCCACCGAAATCTATATTCAAATCGCACCCCACGGCTGCCGGCCACAGATAACGCCACAGACAAGTACAGAGCTACAGACAGACGGACGCGGACGTACCAATCGATAAACCTACGCACAATTGTATATACCTACCTCTGATTGTCGGGGGCTTTGTTGCTGTCAATCGGATACAAAGGTTTATTGATTGATACACGCCATTCTGTGCCATATTCCTAGCGAGGTGTGCGAGAGAGTCGCGTGAATTTGCGTGTTGTAGTAGGTACGAGTATGTGATGGTGGAGTGGCTTCGGTCGGCTAGATACGACGCTTCTTCATTGGACGACACGATAACGACACAGCTTCATACTTCAAGTGGAGCTACGCTGCCGTTACGATGTTTGTTACATTACTTCACACTGTCACATGGTATGCCAGCAGTCCAAGCTCCACGCCATTCGCACGCCTACATGGCAGTTAGCGTACAGCAAAAGTTATATATAGGTTCACAGGGCATGGTACAAAAACCTTCCATAAAATTGATTACTACCATTTTTTTGTATTAGTGTCAATTTTAAATGCTACTTTTAAACGTACGACTTCATTTAACATTAAACATTCTGTAAATTAAACATTACAGAACGTTTTCCTATAATGCCCTGCATATCCTAACTCTTTTGCTGACTGTACAAAAATACATACATAAGAGATCGTTATAGTTGTCGTTGTCGTACCATTTAATGTAGAAACGACCGTGGACGAGCCTGAATCGGGCTGCGTTTAATCCGCTCAGAGCTACAGATTAGGCCCTTAGCAGTGAACGTTTTTTGTTCGTCGGTTTAACGCGTAACATGAGTACAAAAAGTTGTTTTATTGTTTTTATGGACTCCAGCAGGCGTGTGCTCTTCAGTTGGTGCGCTTTACTGCCAATGACCTTCTGGTGGAATAGTCAAGATGATAGGAAACTCAATGATGTTATATATTAAAAAGAGGCAGTTATGTCATAAGCGCGCGCGATTTGTAACTCAAAAAGTTCCCAATTGGGAACTCTTATTCAGGTGAAGAAAGAGATAGCGATGTAGTTTTGACGCGAGAGCGTTATAGACGTGCGATAAAGCATTAAAGCGTGCCTTGCGGACATCGGAACAGATTTTTCGGTTGATTTGTAAGGGCATAACGTATCTATATTTATTTAAACATCATTGAGAAAACTTATGAATTATGATTGAATGCAGATACTCGTAAATTGCGTGCAGGTATTATTTATCAAACTATGAAAGATTTTTTTTACAATAAACACAAAGGTCCGACAGACAATGTTATGCTAAAGACGCGTTGAGCTTCATTCTGAATGGGCCTTATAAAGAATTGAGTCAAGATGATTTCGTGAAATTAAGTACCTAATAACAAAATTATATTTTTTTGTTTCTCTTTGGACGTGCTTGCCGCAAAAAGAAGCGATTTTGAATCGGATTTTGTAATTGCAATGACTTGTAGAGCTGCTTCTCAAGCAACACTTACAATTGAAATCCGAATTAGTGTAGATTAAAATCTTGGGTGTTTCGTGCGTGGGGAACGTTAACATCTCAGTTTATTATCGTTAGATAGCAATCGTTTTATAGTATCGTCCTCCGAGCGAGATGAGGACTTGTCGCTATTAACCCGCCGCACAGTGGGACGAAAATCAGCTTTCATAGACATAGGAATGTTAATTCTTAAATATCGCTGTTTCTGTTGGATATGGCTTTTGTTTACAGTAACTAAGCCTACATATGTAAAAAAAAGTAATTGGGCATTTATGCGAATGATTTATATTGTTTTCGAGAAAAAATTGTATAGAGCTTTCTTGAAAAATCCGATTTTCTACGGACCTGCAAGTCAAACCGTAATATCCTTCTAGGGAGTGTTACTACTAATTATTTGTAATTTTTTGACATATCACATACAACGGTTACAGCTGCAGAATTTTTTTTAAAAATCGTTAAGTATAATGTACATTTTTTATTTAGTTTAAAGCTTAATTTTTCGGCATCCACTCTAAATATTCTCTAAATGAGTGATAAAAATTGTGTATTATCATTTTGTAAGAGCATGCAACCCAGACACGTTGTAGAGTTAATAAGTTATGAGAAGTGAGGGCAGTAAATAATTATACTTTTGTTCATTTATAAATATCATATATTTATTGTTGCTAGCTTATTAAATTATTTAAATGAGCTTAAATATCAAATACTATGACAAAAAATATCAAAAACACTTGATTAAAAAAATGAAAAAATGTATACTATATAACATTTTCCTATATAATATTCAAATAAAAATAAAGAACTATTAATAAAAAATTAAACTCTCCTACTACACACTACTTATGTATGATAATACTATACAAAACAATACAAGAAATAAATAAATAAAAATGTCTATTTATCTCTACAAACAAGGCCTCTTAAAGACTAGAGTTACAAAAGAAAAAAATAACATTACTAACTAAAGTTTGTGGGAGGGGAGCTGATGCAAGTCAACAGACCCCATGTTTTGTGATCAGAAAAATTTGTACAGGGCAATAAAAAATTTCCTTAAATGATAAAAAAATGTATAAAAAATAAAATAAAAATACAACAAGCACTTATCTACTAATTAATCAAAATCGCTTTCATCTGATCCCAATTCAGAATCAGGTTCCAAATTGGACATATCTACAACTTCAAATGGAGATTCTGGAAACTTGATCAATTCTAAAGTTTCAGCGAAGAAATCCTTACCTTTCTTAGTTTCCAATTTCGGTCTTTGAGAAGAGATTAATGGATCAGACGAAAGAATCAGCATATTTAATATATCGGCATTTGAAGCTTGCCTGGACATTTTTCGCGAATTATGTTCCCGAAATCTCCTAAAGTCTTTGTTGCGGGCCTCTGAGGCTTCTTCTGAAAGCTTACCTATCGGAACAATGTTATTATTGGCGATTATGTCTGCACCATGTATCAGCAGCTTATGAACGGTCGATGACATATGGTACCAATCATATAACTCCACGTATCTTTCTGCAGTTTTACGTGCATATTCTTTAAATTTCATTAGCTCAATTACCTCTCCAGATGTTATTGCTTGAAGAATAACAGCAAATCTTCTGACTAGCTCTTCATCCAACCCAGTGATGGCTGCAGTTATATCGGGGAACTCGAAGAACCTTCTTGCTGTATTCCCGTCATTTGTTGTCCCTGAGCCTTGTTTCACAATATCAATCAATAGATTGAGTTCATCTTTGAATTTATTTTGAATTATTCTTTTTCGATTCTCTAGCAAATCCTTGTGCTCTTGTCCTCGTGCAGCCCACTTTTTGAAGTCCAGTCTGTATGCAATATGTAAAAGGCATTCCATCGTATTTATACGAGCGTGTAACGATGATAGTCCAAATTCGTATACATCACTGTTCACTGTTTTTGACGTTGCAATATCCAAGCGGTTCATCTCTGTAGGCTTAGCTAAGCAGAGATAACACGATGCATTCGATCTGGCTTCCGAAAGATACGTACAAATTTTAGCATCAATCATTGTCATCTTAAGTTGATGGCTCACCTTGTTTCTGTTGCAATCAGTGGGGATAAGCAACTTAATTTCGTCGTCCATTTGCTTTTTGTGACTGATGACCACTTCTTCACTTTCCTTAATAAATGTGAACTGCACTGGACGACAATATAACGCTGAGCATGGCTTGGGATTCAACCACAAAATTTCGTCTCCATCAGTCAGGCTTAATGGCACCAAGGACGTCATAAATATGCTTGAATCTTCTTGTTGTCCATCCATTTTCTGTTTATAACGACTTTGGTTCGAAGCACCATCAAAGCCCCACTTGGATATTAACTTTAAGTCCTTATTTTGCACACTTTCAGGAAGACTTTCCAGGATCCTCTTCACTGTGATGTCAAGCAATGCTTGAAGCGTAATTCTTGCTGATGAATCCGTTACAGTCACTGATTGCTTACTAGGGTAACACTGTTTTTTTACTTGCTGTACTTTATAATATGACGGATAAATGTCAGTTGCACCCTCTCGGATGGTAGTCTCTCTCAGCGTCATATATTGCCACTTTGACAATTTCAGCGAAAGAAGCAATCCTAGTGCTTTTTCTGGAGTAAAGATAACTTTTTTAACTGGTTTGTTAATCATTTCGTTAAATTTTGTTGCTGCTTCTGGATTCTTCAACATATATTCGATAACAGATGCGATATCTTCACGACCTTCTTCCTTTAAAAGAACTGCAGCGGAATATGCCAATTCATTTGGATTTTCATTTTTGTGATCATCAGACCTTCTCTTCTTTTGTTTGCTTCCAAGATCTTCAAATGCTTTCCTTGATGTTTTTGTCATTGTCCCAATAGATGATGTCGATGGTCCTGGACAGATTGAAAGTGCACTAGGTCCTGGCTGTTCTTCTTCACTGGATTGTGGCATGACCATACTGATTGGCACGCAACTTGGCCAATCGACATTAGACTGAAGCCAATTTTCGTACTGCTTTCTGAATGTATCCAGAATGCGGTGAGATTTCTGCCATCTTTGTGATGCAGCACGTGTGAATCTTCGACAAAATTCCTTAAGTGTCACCCGATCTTCGTCCGAAATGCTATCACCAAGTCGATTTACAACTGCACTAAACAATACTTCATAATCGAATGAAGTACCTTCCCTTCTCAGCACAACAAACAAGTCTAAATTGGTACGCAGACTTTCCATTTTAAATATTTCACAGTTCGGGATTACGATTTAATGTTAACAGCACAAAAGTTTGAAATAAACTGAATTATGTGTTAAAAATATTGTTCATTTATAGTTGTTATAGGACTGATTTTAAATGATTAGCAAATTGACGATTTCTTAATTACTCTCTTTAATAATAGTTAATTAGTGCTCATATCTTTACTTCTTTATTATTACTAGAATTCATTCCTAATTAGCCAATCACTTTTCAGAATAACCTACCTAATTACCTAATCACTTTTCAGAATAAAATAACAATAACAATTTTTTTTGGTATGTTCTATTAGAAAATATAATTGTTTACTTAGTTAATATCACTTATTCACACCAGAAAGGTAATAAAATGTAATTAGTACTTAGTGTTTAAAAAACTCAATGCAATAAAATTAAATAAAAAAAGGATCACACATATCGATTTTTAAAAAAAATTCTGCAGAAGTAACCGTTGTATGTGATATGTCAAAAAATTACAAATAATTAGTAGTAACACTCCCTAGAAGGATATTACGGTTTGACTTGCAGGTCCGTAGAAAATCGGATTTTTCAAGAAAGCTCCATACAATTTTTTCTCGAAAACAATATAAATCATTCGCATAAATGCCCAATTACTTTTTTTTACATATGTAGGCTTAGTTACTGTAAACAAAAGCCATATCCAACAAAAACAGCGATATTTATGAATTAACATTCCTATGTCTATGAAAGCTGATTTTCGTCCCACTGTGCGCCGCACAGATCTACAGAAAGGATCTCATTTTAGTGGACCTGATGGAGATAAGGACATACATCCCATGTACCTACATACTGTATGGCAATTAAGATCAGGTAGGTAACATCTTTTGGGCCATTCTCAATATCCTGTTTATCGCTAATCCTACGTCAGTAGGTACATCAGTTCCCTAGCGTTTTCTGTGAAAGTCACAACATAAAATATTACTTTGCCTTTGGATAGAGAGATTACCTACTATAAATGCTTTGTGTGTGTACAAGCAAAGAAATAACACAGTAATAAAGACAATCAAGCACCTAGTCAACAATGGCAGTACAGCCATACAAGCCGAATGCCCAGCTTACTATCATTGCTTTACTATCATCACTCTGCAGATGTTAACACTCATATTATTTGTTGGTAATTATTATATGTATGGAATGGAGTGTTCTGTGTGGTCGGGCCAAAGATCCCGAGATCCTGGGTTGTACGAAACAACCGGGCTTGCCTTGTTCTGACGGCCGAGGCACGCCACTGCTAGTTAAGTCGATGTAATTACATCAACTCGCAAAACGCCCGCACATAACCGTAAGTACCTACCTACTTCAAGGTAGGTAGTACCTACTAGGTATCTAGCCACTCGTGCAACATAAACGGTGCGACATGCAAAAACTAAATTATAAGGTATTAGGGCGCATCCTAATACTGTGTAAAACTACCGCGCATCTCTGGTGGAACCGCAGAGATCTGGTGGTCCGTCGAGATGTTATTATAGCTATGTTTGGTAAAAATAAAAGGTTTATTAAAATGTAAATGAATAGTTATTGAATTTGTATCCGTAGTTTGATCCGTGACATATTATATTACCTTCTATTAAAATATCAAACAATATATGTTGCGTGGTGGGTGACCGGGGTAGCCGTAGTACAACGGCCGACGTCCAGTCACGTCACGCTGGGTTCGATAACCCCCGACTTGACGCTCCGCAGATAGGGCGTGGAAACGGAGTCCACAACCCGCGCCGGTAGCGGAACGTCGGGTGCGCACTGAGGACTGGTGCGCTGATGCCAGGGCAGGAGTCAACCACGAGGTGGGCCCAAGGTGGTTCACAACTCCTTGATCAGGCCCTCGTGGAGGCTTTACGGCTGTGCTCGGGTTTTGAGGATGGACGTAACAGAAACAAGATTTATCCTCAAACCACTGAGTCACAAGCCGGGCGATATCTTCTACTGGTCTTCGAAGCTACTCTTCGATTCTTCCTATTATCAGAGTGTTGCTGGGCCGGAATCGTCTTCTTCTTTTCTTGGTTTCTTCTGGGAACCTCTTCTTGCTTCTTCTGTGAGCCTCTTGTTCGTAGCTTAGCGTTTTGAAAATCTAATTTTCTAATGTACGGCCCAGCAAAACCCTATTGAAAGCCGCTTTAATTCGGCTACAAAAATATATTTCGCGCAACAATATTTTACTATCGCCCGACCTGATTATCAGTTTTATTCCTTTTATTTATATAAAAAACCACATATGTCATACATCATTACAATCGTCTCAACGAGACCTATCTAAAGCAATCCTACTAATATTATAAATGTGAAAGTTTGGATGTTTGGATGTTTGACATGCAATCACGTTAAAACGGCTAATCGGATATAGATGAAATTTGGCACACCGATATTTTAATACCTGGAATAAAATATAGGATACTTTTTATCCCGAGATATTGATCTGTTCCCGAGGGAGAAGAAGTAAAATTTATAGGAAGAGGAAAACAGTTTTGAAGTTTGTCATCACAGTGACACTCAAAAAGTCAAAATAGCAGATTGAGTTACTAAGTTATAAGATTATTCATTGTTTTAGTAAGTTTATTAAGTAACATATAAAAATTTTGCGGTCAGGGACATTGTGATAATTTTTATCATACAATGGAAGCTTTAGTACGCATCAATCTTGTATAAAAATCAAATAAATCAACAAACCATTTTTTGACGCAAAATTAAGGCTTCTTACACACCAGCGTTTGTCGAGCGTTCCTCGCGCCCAACACTTGATCGATAAGCTATGTAAAAAATAAAATAATTTTACGTTGAAGAAATACTCGTAGCTTATCAAGTTTCTTTCCTAGCTCTCAATATGAGGTGCGATTGAAGTATTTTAATATGTCGTATCAGGTTTAATTAATTGCAAAATATCATCAAATTTTGTTTTTAACATTCGCAAATATCTATCTATATATTTTTAAATTTACTTTATAGCATGAAATATTAATTTTGTTAACCTATTAAGCAAATCATTATTCAAGTGTGTCGGATGAACGCGTAAGCTTATAAAGTCCAAGTGTGTCGTCAGCCTAGTGTCAAAGTTGCTTTATTTTTCTATTATTGATCGTGCGTTTGTGCCAGTGTTTTTAACCGATCACTACAAACCTACAAAAAGAGATTTTTATGAAAGATCGTTAGAACACAATATCACTGATTTTAGTTGTATGGTTGTTTATTTATTAAATTAATTAATAAAATTAACACTGTAAAATCTGACGCACAGAAAAATAGACATTTTTTATCATGCCACCTGAGTTTAAGTGGCGATGTAGTCTTGGTTTATGTACATAAATATGGGATCTATTGTGAACATAAATATTTTCATACATTTCATACTATAAGTATGATGGTGATGATGATTCGCGATGACCCACGATGATCGCGTGGAAAATACGTACTTGGTTTGGCATAATTTTAAATTTAAATCATAGTTTAACGATATTCTTCGTCTGCGTAAATAAGGTCCATAAACAAATGAATAATATGTCAGCAATAAAAAAGTTTAGTTTTTAATTGAACCTGTCCGAACAGCTTTTTAAAAGCTTAGAAGAATAGGTACCTGAGTCTACATAATTTAAAAGTTGCAAACTTTGTTGCACTTTGTTGACCATAGTGGTAATTCTCTCAATGACAATAACTGTCTAAAATCAGCAGTGTGAAAAACTCCTCCTAACAAATTCTACTCGCTTGCTTGCAGCAGCAAATATTACATTTAGGGGGGTTCTTCGCTTGATTCTTCGCTATTTAAAATAGAATGTCAGTCCGTCAACCGCTAACCAATATTGATGATACGGTGTTTCTTAAATCAACATGGCTTTTAACATGGTTAAGATTGTCATCTTTCAATAAACACCGTGCCTCACAAGATTTTCTAAATGTCGATACCTTTTTTTTATGGAATTAGCCGGAAAACGATTTGACGATCCACCTGATGGTAACAGGCCATCATCGCCAATGAACATCAGCAACACCAAACCTATCACTGATGCGTTGCCGGCCAAGAAAGAGAGAAGAAAAAGGAAGAAAGAAATAATGGTAATAATTGAATGAAATAAAAAATATTAACTAACAATTAAAATCAATTTTACCAATATAAGCCCTACCACCAGAGGGCTGGATTTAGTCGCCTCTTATGACACAGATCCGGCATGGGATTGGGATTAGTATTCTAAGCCAGCCCAATAGGGCTCTTCTACACCAACTTTTTTGTGCTAAGAAGTACGTTCAACCTCGTACTTGATTGAACAACATGCGTTAACAGTAGCATTCAACGTTGCTGACCATGTATAATAATATACATGCGGCCCACTGCGTGTCAATCCTTACGCTTCCATTCTTTTTCTACGTTTCTGCTCTACGGTGTGGTCTTTTATTTCCTGCGCATCGCAAAATTTAAAAGATTTATTAATTTTGTACCTTTTTAGACGCTGTGGCTATTGAGACTCGCGAGTTGGAACTCGCATCATACTCTAGCGACAACCCGCCTCCGCCTCCGCCGCCGGTTTCATATACAGTCTTAACAGCTCCCTGGGACATCAAATAATGATGCTCATTATTTGATTTGCTAGCGTCGTTTAACTGACTGTTCCGGTGTTACAGCAGCTCTCAAGCTGGCTTGCCAATAAACTTATTCCTCATGACTTTCACTATTTTTATGACCCCTGAGCAGTTCACTGGGATGTCAAATAATGAGCATATTGCTGGTGTCGATGATGAGCCTATTTAGGCAGCCCTTAAAGGAGCCTGCAACTTATTTCTCGCGACATGCTTATTTCTCACTGATTTTTTTAAATCCTTAGCAACTTACTAGGACGCAAAATAAACATGTTGTCGACATCAACGATGTCCATTTTTGTGATAAAAAGCAAAATGTGTAAGTTTATATGTGTGCCAAATTTCATTTATTTCCATTCTGCCATTATTGCGTAATAAATTCACAAACATCCTAACATCTAAAACATTTTACAATGATTCAATTCTAAATTCTCGCGGACGAAGTCGCGGGTAGAAGCTAGTATTCATTATATATATTACATTTTCATATAAAAACTTATTCGACAAAAACTGACAATTTTACATTAGGATCTGACCTCTTCTTACAATATTTCTTCCCTAATCGGGGTAAATCCTTATTTCTTATCAATAAAATTATATACAATATACAAAACTATTAAACCTCTATCTCGAAAATATAATATCAGCATCATAACTTAATAATCACAAAAACTATAACCAAAAAACTCTAAAATGTATAGTAAAAATTCTAATAAGAGTATAACAGTAAAAGAGTAGTAACAGAACAGTGCGGCAACATATTGCTATCGCGCTCTAACATAGAATGCGACGTTTTATGATTTCTATCTCTGTCTAACTTTACAATTTATTCAATTAGAGATGATTTAAATTAGATTATTTACAAATTATTTATGTTGGTCGCCGACATCCTCCCCCTCGTGCTTCGCACCAACTCCTGGGCTCGGCGACTCTCCCGGCACCAACACCACCAGCTTGGAAGTCGGTCGTCGCAGTACGCCGCCTCGTGTCTCGACGTCCACGATCCTCGTTCGTCCATCAGGTCCAGGGTATGCAGCGGTGACCCGCCCCCGCGGCCAAGTACAGCGAGGGAGGGTTCCGTCGACCACCAGCACGATGTCGCCAACCTTGACGTCCGTGGAACCTGCTTGCCCGCTGATCTTCCTTGGCAGCAGTGTCGGTAGGTACTCGCGCAGCCATCGTTGCCAGAAGTGGTCGGCCAATCGCTGCGCTGTTCGCCAAGACGCACGGCCGACCAGCTCGCTGTCGTCGAAGGCACCGACCCTCGGTGCACCGCAGGACCGCCCAATCAGGAAATGGTTGGGAGTGAGCGCCTCCTCTTCAGTGTTGTCAGCGAGGTTGGTGAGTGGTCGGGAGTTGACCATATGCTCCGCCTCCAGCAGCAACGTGTGCAACACTTCTTCTCGTGGGTGTCGCTCTCGTAGTGTCGCGCTCAGAGCCGTTTTGATAGATCTGACGAGACGTTCCCACGCACCTCCCATGGATGGCGCGCCAGGCGGTAAATATTTCCACCTAACGCCAATCTTCTCTGCTTCACATGCAAGGTCTTGTTGTTTCAGCTCTTGCCACGCTGCCTTCAATTCCGTGCTGGCCCCGACGAAGTTGGTCCCGTTGTCGGAGTATATGGTGTGCGGCATCCCCCTTCGTGCCGCAAAGCGCCTCAGCGCCAGGAGCATAGAGTCGGCTGATAGTGAGGCAGCCAACTCGATATGCACGGCGCGCGTTGTCATGCACGTGAATAGCGCGCCCCATCGTTTCTCGTTTCTTCTTCCCACGGTAATGACCATGGGGCCGAAGTAGTCCACCCCGGTACACGTAAAAGGGGGTGAACTATGTTGCAGCCGCTCGGTCGGTAGGTTCCCCTGCGGAACCTCGGTAGGTGTGGCCTTCTTCACCCGGCACCACTGGCATGCTTGTTGGACTGCGCGCAGTGTCGACCGCAGCCCCAAGATGAGGAATCTCTGCCGCAGCTCGTTCATCACTGTTGCATGGTTCCCGTGGTTGAATCGCCGGTGATATTCATCTATAATCAAACGAGTTAAATAATTTTTACTGTCTAATACAATAGGTCGTTTGAAATCTCTGGCCACCCCTTGTACTGCGTCTATTCTTCCTCGTAGTCGCAGCAGGCCTCCTTGTATTTCCACATCGAGCTTTTTTAATTTGCTCCCTCGCTCGAGCGGCTTGCCTCGTTGTAAACATAATAATTCGTTACTGAAACTTGCCTGTTGACTTCGTTGCAACAATATAAATTCGGCGCGTTCTAATTGTTCACTCTCTAGCGGGACGAGTTGTAATTCTGGCGTTCGTTGTATTTTCTTCTTAACTGGCTTTTCTTTAACGAATTTACCCCACGTTGGATCGCGCTTTTCCTGACGCTGAGTGACATTGACTTTCCTATGTGCCTTACAGAGGTCAATAAATTGTATTACCCTAGCCATCGTTCTCCACAGTCGTTTCCACGTTGAGAATCGCGCGGGGTCGGGAGCCTCACAGCTGTCGGTTATGACGGCTGCGGTTTTAATTTCTTCCTTCTCATCCCCGGTTGCTTCTCTCTTGAAGGTTCTCGGTGCTGGCCAATGCTGTTCACCCCGTCGCAGGAACTCAGGCCCGGTGAACCAGCGGTGTTCGCTGGTAAAGTCCACGGGTACGTCTCTTGTTGCGTCGTCTGCGGGATTAAGAGCGGTTGGTACCCACCTCCATTCACGGGGCTGTGTCAAGTCCTCAATCTCCGCCAGTCGGTGAGCTACGAAGGTTTTGAAGGTTCTGGGATCGGCCTTAATCCATGATAAAACAACACTCGAGTCCGACCAAAATATTCGTTTCGTTACCTTCAAGTCCAATTCACTCGTTATAGATTGAGCGAGGCGACTTCCTAATAGTGCGGCCTGTAATTCCAACCGTGGCACGGAAACTGGCTTCAGCGGCGTTACTCTTGCTTTTCCTGCCACTAAGCTGGTTATGAATTCGCCATTTCCCGCGTCGGTTCTCCAGTAGGCTGCCGCCGCGTATGCTAGCTCGCTCGCATCTACAAAGATGTGTAGCTCCCCCTCGGTGCAATGTGGCGCAATGCATCTAGGTATCAGTAAATTATTTAGTATTACAACATTGCGCAAGTAACACTGCCAGGCGCTCTTTTCGTTTTCGCCGATTGCTTCGTCCCAACCAACGCCACTTCGCCAAATACACTGTAGTAGCTTCTTACCCTGTACTAGAATAGGAGAAGCCAAACCCAGTGGGTCAAACGTTGACATGACCGCACTGGTTACCTCACGTTTAGTCGGCGTCCGATGTCCCTGCGCCACATCACTCGGTGTGTTGCGAAGATCCGCTCTGAAGCTCAAGCAATCCAATTCAGTTTTCCATCGCAACCCCAGTGTTTTCTCTTCTGTGTCCCCGATGTTTATTTCTTTCTTGTCAGCTTCTTCGCTGCAGACTTCCTTCAGCAGGCTGGGTCGGTTTGAGGCCCATCCACGCAACTCAAAACCGGCCTTTCTGTGGATAAAATCGACTTGTTTACTAATACATATTAAATCAGATTCAGAATGAAAACTGTGGAGATAGTCATCCATATAATGATTTCGTTCCACCGCCCGCGCAGCCTCCGAATACTCGTTACTGAAGTCTGCAGCATTCTTATTTTTCACATAAATCGCTGTACAAGGAGACGAAGCAGCGCCGAATATAACAGAAGTCATTCGATATACTGTCGGCTTTACATCTCGTTGGTCGCCGCGCCACAAAAAACGTAGGCTGTCTCTGTCTGACGCTCGGATGCGCACCTGTAAAAACATCTCTTTTATGTCAGCTGCCACGGCTACTGGACCCTGTCTGAACCTGAGCAGTACGCCGAACAGGGACTGAAGCAGATCCAGACCTGGAAGTAGAGCGTCATTTAAACTCTTACCTCCCGACTTGGCCGCTGCATCGAATACCAATCTAATTTTCTTCTTAAGTGGATGTGTCACGGCGAAGTGAGGTAAATACCACTCTTTACCCTGTTCGGCCACTGCTGGGGCCTCTTCGGCGTAGCCACATTCCACCAGGTGCTGCATCTGCGTACTGTATTCTTCTTTGAGCTGCGGATTCTTGTCGATTTTCTTTTCAATACCGCGTAGCCGCTTCTCGGCGGCCGTGTAGCTCTCCGGCAGGTATTCATCTTCATTTTTCCATAATAGTCCGACTTCAAATCGCCCGTCGTTTAGTCGGTTGCAAGTCCTTTCTAATATTGCCAGCGCTCGCCCATCGGAGTCGGTGCTCGGACGCTTAGGTTGCACGCCTAGACTATCAATTGAAAAATACTGTTTGATCGTTTCATGCATGTCATTATCAAAGTTACTTACGTGCAAACAGCTATTTATAAAGTTCACCGGTCTCAGTCCTTTTGCGTCGAATCCGTGGAGCACCCAACCGAGCTCGGTCAGCGATGCGACTGGTTGACCCGACTTGCCTTTTCGAATTTCTTTCGAGACGATCAGTTCCCAGTTGTCCTGTCCCACGAGCAGTCGTGGCACCTCAGCGTCATATGACAGGACATCAGCCATTCCATCCAGGTGCGGGCAAGCTTCAATAACAGATCTGTTAACAAATTGTGGTGTTAACTTTAACTGGTCTACGGTGTGGACTCTGTTCAGATTTCTCACCCGATCGTGATGTATCCCTCTGATGCGGATCCGCAGCCGTTGCGAGTCATCCTTCCGCAGCAGTCGTCCACCCACCGTCTCCAACACGAGTTTCTCTGGCTTGCCTGTAGCGCCAATCTGCGCCGCGACCTGAGAGTCCAACAAAGAAACAGTTGAACCTTCATCAAGAAGAGCCATTACCTTTATTGTTCCACTGGGTCCATATAACTCGACGGGGACCATCTTCAAATAAGCCCTCGCAGCCTTCAACGCGTTGACCGATAACGCGGTGTTGGTGGTAGCCTCTTCCACCTCTGCTGCAGGCTTCTCAACTTCATTTCTTCGGTCGGAGTGAAGCAGTTGGTGATGCCAGCGCCCACAGACCTTGCAGCCTGGTCTGCGGCATGAAGTCTTCCGATGACGGTCACTCAAGCACTTGAAGCAGAGGCGATTCTTCTTGGCATACATCCATCGGTCCTCAGTCGAAAGCTTGGAAAACTGTGGACAATACATTATAAAATGTGCGCCTCGACAATACGAACAACTGACATTGTTCGCCTCGTGTCCGCTTTTGAGATCACTATTGCGATTTGATCCCCTTTGATCTTGTCCCCCACGGGGCACATAGCTTGAGACTTCAGTTGCAGCGTTAGCGACGCGTCGACTCGCGGCCCTTCTATCTTCGCTATGCTGTTTCGATGATTCCAATGTCGCGTAAGCCCCACACTTATCGGCTTCCTTGTTCAGGAACTTGGAGACCAGCACCAGGTTGGAGAACTCCCCCTCGTCTGAATTATCTGTAAAATCGTACCATCTGAACCGTAAAACCGAAGGCATCTTCTCCACGATTTCTTTTACAATTTGAGGCGAATGTAAGTACTGAGGTTTCTTCAACCCTTGTATGGCGGCGACGCTGTTGTTGACCTGATTGGCGAAGACGCAGATATCCCGTGGGCTTTCCGTAATACGTGGGAGTGCTTTTACCTTGTCTAGCTCCGCCAGTATCAATGCGTCCGTTCTCCCGAAGCGCCGTTGTAACGCCTGCAGTACCTCACTTGGGGAAGCTTCCGAATATAAGAGGCTTTTGATCGCCTCTCGCGCTGTTCCTCTGATCGCTCGTCGCAGCCGTGCCATGTTCTGTACATCTGAAAATAGTCTACACGTATCTTCATATACAACTTTAAAAGCAAGCCACTCACTGCTATTTCCATCGAAGAGTGGTAGCTCGTGGATGTACTTCGGCTGCGACGCTGGTCCCTCTCTGTATGCGATTGCTTCTCTCAAAGCATCCGCAAGTAGCCGCACGTCGACTGAAGTTTTATTCGGTTCTTCATATTTGACCTGTTGGGGAACCGGGGAATCCAAATACTCACTTGCTTCACTGTTGTTCTTCATGGACGCCTGAATCCAATCCTGGACCTGGGCTTTCTTGTCTTCCGGGTCCTCGTCCATGGAATCTTCTTCCTCTTCACACCGGGCTAGCTCGAGCTGGGTGCGTGCGAGCCTCGTCGCAGCCTGGGCTTGCTCTAGCTCAAGGCGTGCCAGCTCCTTCTGTGCTTCGAGCTCGCGCCTCCTGGCCGCGGAGCTCGTGGTCTTCGTTGACCGCGCTCGTCGACTCAAGCCAGCCGGTACCAAAGTCGAACTCGACTTAAGCGCTGGTTCCTTCTGGTGAGTCGCTTCATCCTCGACGATTCCGCTCGCGGTTCCCCTGTAAGCAAACATACCTGTCGTTGCTTCCGTAGAACCGGTCATCGTTGTTTCGCCCGTCGTTGTGGTACCATCCATCATCGTGGTACCAGTAGTGCCTCCTGATGACTCTTCAGATGTAGCCCCTCCCATTCTGGATTGCGCTCCTCTGCTCGACGCGGCTGTTTCGCCCTCGAAACCCGCTGAGCGCTGGGGTACGTTGCGTTGGCTCCTCGTGATTGGCATCTTGATGTCTTCCTCAGATCCGGCTCGAAGGACCAGCTGTTGCATGGTGGGTGACCGGGGTAGCCGTAGTACAACGGCCGACGTCCAGTCACGTCACGCTGGGTTCGATAACCCCCGACTTGACGCTCCGCAGATAGGGCGTGGAAACGGAGTCCACAACCCGCGCCGGTAGCGGAACGTCGGGTGCGCACTGAGGACTGGTGCGCTGATGCCAGGGCAGGAGTCAACCACGAGGTGGGCCCAAGGTGGTTCACAACTCCTTGATCAGGCCCTCGTGGAGGCTTTACGGCTGTGCTCGGGTTTTGAGGATGGACGTAACAGAAACAAGATTTATCCTCAAACCACTGAGTCACAAGCCGGGCGATATCTTCTACTGGTCTTCGAAGCTACTCTTCGATTCTTCCTATTATCAGAGTGTTGCTGGGCCGGAATCGTCTTCTTCTTTTCTTGGTTTCTTCTGGGAACCTCTTCTTGCTTCTTCTGTGAGCCTCTTGTTCGTAGCTTAGCGTTTTCAATCAATCACTGTCATCCTATCGCTGCCGTACCTTTTGCGCGGACCTATGCGAGGGGTCTGCGGGTCTCAAGGCGAACCTTTTTACCCGGGCTTAAACTCAGGAGAACTAGAGTCTCCCGGTGGAGGGGCGGACCCCGCTGTTGAGCGGGGGTTCCTATCATAATCCCGCAAAACACGCTGTGTCGCAGTCAGACTCAGACTCAAGAGTCCGAGTCAGACTCTAAGAGCTCCCGCGGAAGCGGGTAGCCCTCAGGCGGACGAGCGTGAAGCGGCGCGACACCCTTTAATGAGTCATGCGGCCCGTGGTCGGCGCGGGCGAACATCGTCCGCGCCAGCCTGACCACATGCTCTTCTACCGAAGGGACTTTCAGGTCGCGCGCTACCACGTCGTTCCTGACGTAGCGTCTCGCTCCCACGGCAGCTCGCAGAGCCATGTTCTGCTGCTGCTGCAGTCGCTTGCGCTGCCACCTGCTGGCCAGTGCGTACCATGCCGGCGCCGCATAGGCCAATCGTGATCGGACGTAGGTGTAGTACACCGTCCGTTTTGTACGTACTGGTAGCCGGGATGTCAACACCGGTCGGAGTATAGCGCGTGCGGCGCGAGCCTGCTGGACCATCTGGTCACAGTGCTGGCTCATCCGCATCGCGCTATCGATGGTACATCCCAGGTACTTAACGGTTGGCTGCCACACCAACTCCCGACCACGAAGGCGAAGCGGCGGCGGCAGTTTACGAGCTCTGGTGAACACAATGGGGACCGTCTTACCGACATTGACAGCAATCCTCCATTTGTCCAACCAGTCCGGTAATATGTCCAGCAGGCGCTGCATGCGACTTGCAGCCAGCTCTGCTTTGCGGGATGATAGGAAATATGCGCTGTCGTCCGCGAACAACGCAAGCACCGCGTCACGCTCCCACTCTTGGAGGTGGCCCTCTAGAGTGGGGATATCGTTGGTGTACAGCGCGTACAACATTGGCGAGAGACAGCTGCCCTGCGGTACACCCGCACGTATGGGGCGGGGGTCTGAGGTCACGTTCTCGACCGATACCACGAACGACCGTCCCGTTAAAAACGCCGCTATAAGCCGTACCAGCATAGCCGGCACGGGCGTCTCCGACAATTTGTAGACGAGCCCAACATGCCACACGCGGTCGAATGCCTTTTCGATATCGAGAAAGACCCCGACCGTGTGTCGCCCGTAGTTGAGCTCGTTACAAATATGGTGGATCACCCGTGTCAGCTGAAGCGTAGTTGAGCGGCCGGATCGAAACCCATACTGCTCATCCCTTATATCAAGTGATGGCACTATGCGTTTCAGCAACAGCCGCTCAAAGAGCTTCGCTAGCGTGGCCAGCAGCGTTATGGGACGGTAGCTAGCCGGGTCCCTCCTATCCTTACCCGGCTTCGGGAGAACTATGACCTTCCCCAACTTCCATAACTCCGGGAAGTGCCCCGTGCGGAGTATACCGTTGAAGAGCCTGGTCAAAGCGACCATGGCTCTTTTGGGCAGCATTGCCAAGGCCATGTTGGGAATTCCATCCATGCCTGGGGCCTTGCGCTTTGGTAGTCGCAGGGCCGCCGACCGTGTCTCAGAGGGGGCTATAAAAGACACACCCTCGAGCGACGGCATCGGGCCTTGGATGAAATCCCGTACGCGCTGTTCGACGCTCTTGCGATGCGCGCGGACGGCAGGCGCAGCCGGATGCGGCGTGAATTGCCCCTCCAGGTGCTCTGCAAGGACTTCTGCGCGGTCCTGCGCCGTGTAGACCCGTCTCCCGCTCCCATCTAGAAGTGGGTGTACGGGTACTTTGGTCCTAGAGAGCTGCCGTGCGAGATGGTGGAGGGAAGTAGCCGACTCGCCCGCCTGTTCGACTCGCATCTCCCAGGAGGCTCCTCGGTACTCCCTCATCTCCTCGGTCAGCCTCTCGACCACGGCGTTCAGTTCTCGCTTGACCCTGGGGCAGCGTGTGTGTGCCCAGGTCTTGCGCAAGCTACGCTTGCGCTCGATCATCTTGCGTAGTCGGACCGGGAGAGTCTCCAGCCTGTTAGAGTCCACCCGGCTCTGGGTGGTGGAAACCGCCAGTGCATCCTGCACAGTGGTGGTAAACACCGTGGCGGCTTCTTCCACCCCCTCGGGTGTACTCAGTTGGCCGGTGAACTGAACAGCGCTAATGCGCTGTTGAAAACTCTCCCAGTCCGTCCTACGCCTGAATCGTGGTAATGACACACACTCAGCCCCAAGTCCAAACGAGACTAAAATGGGGAGGTGCTGTGTGTCCAGGTCGTACAGCACCTCCACATGGACCGGGCACGGCAAGTCCTTGTGGAGCACGATGTCCAGGACATCCGCATGCTGCCTGTCCGATGTGGGGACGTGGGTGGGCGCATCGGGACCGATCACCTCATACCCAAACGTCTCCGAATCGGCGTACAGCTGTCGGCCCGCCGGGTTGACAACTCTGGAACCCCAAGCGGTGTGCTTAGCGTTCAGGTCGCCAGCCAGGAGGGTCGGCCCGTCGCTAAAGACGGTGTGGATGTCCTGGGGGGTAAAAAGGTTCCCAGGCGGACGATAGGCGGCGTAAAGTTTTAGCTCCTCGCCGGCCACGCTCACTTGGACCCCTAAAGCCCGGGTCACAGTGAAGGCCGGCGGGGGCAGTGCGGTGTGTATCACGTCGTGACGCACCAAAACGGCCGTGCCCCTGTAGGCGTAGCCTGCCGGTGATAGTTCGTCACGACGGTACGTATGGTAATTAGGGAGCCAGAAGCGTTGGCCCGGTCGCAGCTTAGTCTCGCCGAGGAGGATGACATGAATGTCCTGCCCCCTGGCGAGCGTGCGCAGCTCCCGGGTCTTGCCTGCTATGCCCCCTTAGCTTAGCGTTTTGAAAATCTAATTTTCTAATGTACGGCCCAGCAAAACCCTATTGAAAGCCGCTTTAATTCGGCTACAAAAATATATTTCGCGCAACAATATTTTACTATCGCCCGACCTGATTATCAGTTTTATTCCTTTTATTTATATAAAAAACCACATAAATGTCATACATCATTACAATCGTCTCAACGAGACCTATCTAAAGCAATATTCATTATATATATTACATTTTCATATAAAAACTTATTCGACAAAAACTGACAATTTTACATTAGGATCTGACCTCTTCTTACAATATTTCTTCCGTAATCGGGGTAAATCCTTATTTCTTATCAATAAAATTATATACAATATACAAAACTATTAAACCTCTATCTCGAAAATATAATATCAGCATCATAACTTAATAATCACAAAAACTATAACCAAAAAACTCTAAAATGTATAGTAAAAATTCTAATAAGAGTATAACAGTAAAAGAGTAGTAACAGAACAGTGCGGCAACATATTGCTATCGCGCTCTAACATAGAATGCGACGTTTTATGATTTCTATCTCTGTCTAACTTTACAATTTATTCAATTAGAGATGATTTAAATTAGATTATTTACAAATTATTTATGTTGGTCGCCGACAATATATATAATATATACTTAATATAATACAGCTGAAGAGTTTGTTTGGTTGGCCGCGCTAATCTCAGGAACTACTCGCTCCAATTTAAAAATTATTTTTGTGTTTGATAGTCCATTTATCGAGGAAGGCTAAAGGCTATATAACATCATAATTATATTTAAGTAGTTAGTTTTTTCCACAAATTAACGCGGATGAATCCGCGCGGCACAGCTAGTATTATACATATATCAGTTGAAACGCTACAACCATCGGACCTAGAACCATGAAATGAAACTTGGCACAAAATGAAAACTCCGTGCTTTATAAGTAAGAAAATAAAATTATCAAAACACAGCCAACATCAAGAGCAATCCAGTCCGGTCGCGCCGTCTGGCGAACGGAAGTGTAAGTAAATAAAATTCAATTTTTCATTTCCATTCCGCCATTGGAGGAATATTAAACGTAATACTGCTTTACATTTAAGTGCCTCTACAGACGACCCGTAAAATTATATTTTTTTTTTTGATGAAAAAATATTATATATCGCAATTCGCAACATCATAATAAATATTTAATGTTGAATATTCAATATTCCGATTGGAGATATTCGACATGTATTCGCGATGGTGTACCTACGTCATGCTTATTGTTTCATATCTATCTTTCATAACAAAGGGCTGATTTGCAAATGAAAGAACCTTTGTACGTTTTGTATCTGTAAATTGTTCTCCTGTTAATTTTTGTGCGTACATAAACAATAAATCAATAAAGAAAGCTTTTTCGTTGTGATACACTTTTGAAACGACCTATCCCTTACTTTTCGTGAAATCATTAAAAATGAACATATCTCTGAAACGATACACTTTTAAATAAAACTTTATTGGGATATTATGTAGTACATTATATGACGTATCTCTCACAGGATCGTGACCATAACCAATATTCTTTATAGACACAAAAATTGTATCTACCCATGTACGTTATAGACTTTGAAACCAACCAATCGATCTACCCATGTTCGTTATAGACTTTGAAACCAACCAACCGATCTACCCATGTCCGTTATAGACTTTGAAACCAACCAACCGATCTACCCATGTCCGTTATAGACTTTGAAACCAACCAACCGATCTACCCATGTCCGTTATAGACTTTGAAACCAACCAACCGATCTACCCATATCCGTTATAGACTTTGAAACCAACCAACCGATCTACCCATGTCCGTTATAGACTTTGAAACCAACCAACCGACCGATGTGCCCGAAACCGGTTTCATTCGAAAAGCAATAATGGGAACATGGTTTCAGACCACTCCAAAAGTGCATTAGGCACATTTAGTCCATTCATGGAATCAATTTCCAACTATTTCCATACATAATTTTTTGCGTAGTAGCCAAGCCACACGCCGGGTATCCGCAAAGTAGGTTCTATTATTATAAATGACGGTATCAAAACCACAAACGCACGAAATAAGGGCAACACACCCACCCGTCCAGCCGGCAGCCGCGGGTCTATTAGACCGATATCATCTTTCCGCTATTCAGTTACAATACGACCACTTGACTGCGATACTGTTATAGAGATTTCACATGCAATGTTCTTTAAACCAGCTTTGCTTAGAAGTTAACATGGATTAAGGGACGACGTTGAGATTACATTAAATCAATATTTTCTAATTTAATAAAATGCCACCATCTGAAGGACAGACATAACCATAACATGACGCATACTAAACCAATAAAAGAAGCTTTAAACATTTCGACGGAGTTCCCCTATTTAGTATGAGGAAGTATGAGGAAGAAATGGCTAAAATAAGGAGTAAGGCGTTCTCTCCACTTTGTCGAATGTCGCTTGCTTGAAGCTTACATATCTACAGCTTGCTTGCGTCTTGCGTAATAAAATGATAATAAATCTGTCCACGGAACGGCATCGTCGCGTTTATATTAATTTGTTTTTCAATTGTTTTGTAATTCGCAAATGCGACTATCACGTTCCGTATTGTCAACAAGAAATAAATAATTTCAAACACCTAAGCTCGATTCTCCTCAGTATCACATCCACAATCCCACACACAATGTTCACACGCTCTCGTCAATCCGGCGCGACAAATCGATAGTTACACGATTATCAAAGTGTAACTTGTTAGGGCAATAAGTTCCAATAAGGAAATTAAAAAATATCGCCCGCCTATCACACCGTGCCGTATCGTATCGCTGTGGAGCACGTGGAAGTCATGGGCTATTATAATTACTAGATTACATATTGTTGAGGCGTTATTGGCGACCCGTACCTACTTGCAAGTCTTACTATCGGTCACTTCATTTTTTCGGAATCTACTATAATTTCTTTAGTACAACATTTAATACATTATATCACTGACTAATTTGTACTAAAATATGAATTGGATTTATCAGATTTCACGTGACTATTAAATAAAAGGCATGATTAAAAATACAATTTTTAAATGTATAAAAAAGGAAATAATATGTTAACGTGATAACGTTTATAAAGACGATGAGCCTGGGAGGCATTCACGAAAACCGAGTAACGTCACGGAAGCGCGCGCAGCATTAGAGAGAGAGGCACGCTAGACCGGCCGTCTCTCTCCCACTCAAGCGTAATCGGTCCGCTTGGAAGGTCACGAGCCACAACGCGCGCAAAGTATCGAGAAAGAGATACGCTGAATAATAATAAAACGAAATATATATCTGTAATTTAATATGTAAAATTGTAATTTTTATTTTATTTTACAATCTTTTGAAAAGAAATGATTTCTCGTAGCTCGTACGTATTATTATTATATGAAAACGAAAATCTACAATAGCGTCATCTCTGTTTATAGGTATGAACTACTTGAAAGAACTTTACACAGTACATCGACTCGGACTTTAGTTGTAGTCAAGAAAATCACAGATGTCGCGCAGCTCCTGATATTTAAAACGATTTAAACCAAATTTTCAACTCAAATATGTTTAAAATCGTATAGTTAGTATGAAATTTAATATTATAATCTAGCTAGATACGCGGGTCGCGGTGGCGCGTCAAGCCATGTTCAAGCTGACACAACTGGCGAGTAGCACCGCGGCTCCGTGCGTAGGGCTTCCATTACGTTCTTACATTACATTATTTATATCATAAATTATTCTTCTACGAAATAGACGTTATCACGTAAAACCATTGTCCGTAAACCGACTTTACAGACAACCAATTTTTTTTCAGTAGTGGTTAACAAAAAAATCACACAATAATCCAAGATTCTTAAAAACCCTCAGGAATCAAAAAATATTCATCATTTTCCTCCTCATATCGAGAAAAGGCCCACACAGCACTAGTATCATTATCGGTTGTGATAATGAAACACAAACCGCGCAATGAACCCGATTCGTGATATTTATAAACGTTATCTTATCTAGACGTGATCAAACAATAATCATTTATTATAGTCTCAAACATTATTCTAGATTCTAGAACGTTACGTCAAATGACACATTCAAATACATATTTTTTTTATGGAATTAGCCGGCAAATTGACCTAAGAATCATCAAACTCCGTCAACGGGTTTGGTCTCTACAACGCCACATAGGAACAAACAACATACATAGACTGATAAACACATTATCCTTCTTTGCGTCGCGCAGTCGGGTAAATAAAAACATCCCCGAAGACGCGTTGTAGTTCAAGAAGAAACCAATGTCCACAAATTATGAACATACAAACTTAATTTTACTTTTAATGCACTTGACATGCAGTTAAGATACTATCACTGATACGTCGACACTGATAATAAAGTGAAGATAAGTGTGTGTTACAAATTATAACCACACTTATTTAACATGTATTAGTTAATTTATCTTAGACTTTTGTTTATTCAGTAATTGTTGTATATTGTTTCCTATCTTTTCCTTTTCTTAATTTAAATGTTACTAGTACCTACGTAAGCAACAAGTCAATAACTTTAAGCATGCTGTGATTACCTATAATTATAACAACAGTTAGGTAGTATCCGAAACCAGATATACATACATATATTTTTAGTTTTACGTGCTGTATCTTATGTTGGTAATCCAATAAACAAATAAATAAATAAATGTATAATGTATGTCTACCGATGCTACCGTACCGTCCAAACGGTACCTCACCTACAAACCACTTTCCCACGTCACATTCTAGTTCGGTGTGCTAGATGACCAACGAGAGTGAAACCGGTTGCGAGTCATGACGGCGCGCCGGCTGGAGCAACATTATGTCATTACAAACAATTGGCCATTAGTTTAACTTGATGATTTTCAACCATTGACTTATAATGCTGCGTAAAGTACATGGCCATCTTGCGCTCAAAACGTGGCTAAAGCGTTAGTTTTGTTTCTCGAAAAAATGAAGTATATCGACGACTCTCGTACTCAGATTAAGTACTTCAACGGTAACTTCAGCGAAGAACTACATAATATTATAATAAGGAAAAGATAAAAATATCGATGTCGGCTTTCCCTACCGTAATGTAGCACAAGTCACGCATGCATTACCGGGATGCATTTTGATAAATAATCTTCCTGATAAATTGATCGGATGATAAAGGTCGTAGCTGACTTATACGACACCGCTCCCATCCAACCGAAGTATGAGAATTCAAATATAAACTTAAAATCGTGCTCTGTAGGTACAACTATTGAGTGGCAAGGTTGCGGTTAGCTTGCTTCCCGCGCGCGGCCTGCTAATTTTTGTTGTTACTGTAAAGTGCACCTACAGAGCACGATTTTAAGTTTATATTTGAATTCTCATACTTCGGTTGGATGGGAGCGGTGTCGTATAAGTCAGCTACGACCTTAACTCTTATCAATGTCACCACTTATTGCAACAAAAATATGGCTTGGCTTGGCTTCAACCCATTAATGGCCCACTACTGGGCACGGGTCTCTCCTCTTGAGGAGGCCTGGAGCATACTCCACCACGCTGCTC
The DNA here is from genome assembly GCA_963932265.1 of Thymelicus lineola. Lineage (NCBI taxonomy): Eukaryota > Metazoa > Arthropoda > Insecta > Lepidoptera > Hesperiidae > Thymelicus > Thymelicus lineola. The sequence goes on along the minus strand of OZ010705.1, from coordinate 9,417,785 downwards.
CAGTGCGGATTGGTGGAGGAACAAAAATATACCTACGTACATTTTTACACCGGTACGCTATTTACGCATTTAAACATCATTTTGGTGGCTGACGCAAGCAACAGAGTGATAGCCTGGTAGTTGGCCAGGCTATCTTTATAAAAAGATAATATCAGTAATAAACTAATATAATGACTCAATAATAATGTTTTATTTTTATTTTTATGGAAGTAGCCGGCAAACGAGCTTACTACCCATCTGATGGTAAGTGGCTATCGTCACCCATGGACATCAGCATATCATAGGGATCACTAATAGGTACAATACCGGCGAAGAAAGAGAGAAAAACAAAGAAATCGTAAACAAAGAAGTCATAAAAACCCACTGCGACTGCTAGGGTCACTCTCTTCCCACAAGAGTTATACATGGTTGTGATCCTGTTTTTCCAATATACGTTCATTTGCCCATGTATTATACAATATTTCCCCCGGCCAAGAGTAGAATCCTAGAACGATACGCGATCGTCGATAATCGATATTATCGCTATCAGTTACTGAATATCAGCGTCCGATAACGATATCTATTGTATGCGATAAAGGCTAAATGCTCTTATTTTAATCTGCGTCTTGTTTCCTTATGTGTTACACATTATGCGACAATAAAGAGGCCGATCTTAGTATCCAACTACGACAAAGTCTGCATAGCGGGTTACGATTACAGCTGTATGTGTGTAACTATGTAATATGTATATCGACGCTTGAAAGGAAAAATTTACTAAGCGACATTGAGCTAACTTTACAGGAGAGCAGTTGAAAGTTGGAATTTTTAGAATAAAATCATACTTTTTTTGTAATCCTCCTACCGACGTTATTCTTACTGTTTTGGAATCTTTATTTTATCATCTATATTGTGGCATATACAACAACTTTTCTAAAAAAATCCACTTTAAACTGCTCTCCTGTAAAGTTAGCTCAATGTCGCTTAGTAAATTTTTCCTTCCAAGCGTCGATATGATCATGTGATTATTACGGGGTAAAATACGACTCACATTTTATTATATTCGGAGTTCAGACCTATTTTAGGTAAGGATCTAAGGCTTCAAAGGTCCTCAAAATGCCTTGAGGACGGCCTCCGCGGTGGTTGATCCACTACTACTAAAATATTTAGCATAATTCAACAAATAAGCTTAGAAGCATCTTCAACATCCGTTACATGCTACATAATTAATTTAAGTACATATTTAATGTCATCATTATATTATTGTTGCGTGGATTGTCGTCTGAATATTACAAACTTATTTCGAGCTCAATTCCGAATACGATTGATTATCAGACACAAATTTTATAATACAATACGCGCAATTAAAACAATATATTTTAACGAAAAACTCTTCAATTAATTGTTATACTATTGAATAATCGAATATAAATTGCACTCGCGCCAATCACGATTAAATCAGACATGCTAAAAAAGGAAAGAATATTCTGTATCGTTACAGAACACAATTAAAAAAACAACAACACGCAAACAAAAAAAGTTCGTCGAATCCAAAACGTTATTAATTCAATAACACGGCGAACCGAATCGGACGACGAGAGAGAGAAAAATAAAATTGGAAAAGCCGATACGGTACAGTACAATACAGTACATTTCGTAGTGGGTTGAAATTTAATATCCATCAATGTTCCGATGTCGCGAAAACACAAATATGGCGAATGAATAAATAAACATCGGGCGGACATTAACGATTCGCTCCGGGGCAGACCTCCCCCCCCCCCCCCTTGCACCGCCCCCGCACCCTCTCCCCGTCAACTGAATAACCACCCCTTTATTCGAATAAATGCTCAAAATGGTTATGTATAACCGATTTGTATAGATTAGTTTATGCACAGACATTTCCGGCGAATTTCTGAGAATATTAATAGATTCTGATACAATTTATTTATTCCTAGCAACCAAACTCACTTTGCTTCCAAATATTGAATCTGGCCACAGACAGATTGTCTGTGTATTTGACTGTATATGTGTTGTTACATAGCTAGGTTACCCCTATAAAAGTCAACTCTAAAGTATGAAATAATCATAAAGAGCCCTACAATTTGTTTCTGATGTCCATGTAGTTATTATTCGACAATAATCTTATAATTCCATACTATCCATCCATACCATGCATGGTCTTTTTCATTCAACCAATAAACGTGACAAGAGAAAAAGTGTTAACTTACTCTTGTCCACATTCATTATCCTTCTATTTTGTAACACATTCCAATCAACAGACTTCTAATAAAAACAAAACAATTCCATCGTCAACAAGCAACCTCTACCCCGACCTAATCTGCGCCGAGCCCGTGGGTGAAACATGAAAAACTCCCTGGAATATTATTTGATTCTACGTGCATTTAAATGGAGGGCTCTAAGGACTGGCCGAGGATTTCGAGGTGGACAAGCGTATCGATAAATGTATTCACAATTACCGGTGATGTGCACGTCTCTGTGTGTGTGTCTCTACGGTGATTTATGTAGAAGATACGTCGTTTAGGATTGATAATGGTTCTACTTGTCAAATCTATCCTGTTATCACGTGTTTCCGAAGGTATTGATAGCTCTGGACTTTATTACAGTTTCAAATTTCAGCCCTAACAAGTTTATCTCCAAGAGGCAAACTTTTAATTACGCTATCATCGTATTCTGTGTGTAACGCTCAGGCACCATATCATCGTATCAGAAGACGAGGAACATAACATCAGTATTAGGAAGCGGGTGTCAAGGACACTGACATCATCATAGAAGCCGTGCGCCAGTCAGAATCTACATGCCTATACGGCTCTGACAACTGTACAGACAGAGATGTTGGACCCTCGCAAAATAGCAGTCTATTGTACACTAAAGCATTGTCGCCTCAACCAAGTCTACACACAGCCGAACGAGACAAAGAAACGGCTTTCCGCCGCTGTCAAAGGCAGCGCAAAACGAATCAGGACAAACAAAAAACCTCACATGATCCTCAAAGGCATGTGCAGTCGTCGGCGAGGCGGGTCCGGCAATCTGACGACATTGTCTGCCCAAATCGATTCCACCGTGACGGACTGTTGTACCACTGACGTGTAACAATCAGACTTCGGTTGTATTCCTACGATGTGTAATCTACGAGAATATCGAAGTTGGCTACCACAGAATAGTTGTAAAGGCTTGATTCCACCAGTGTGCTGAACTGTGCGGCACTGTAACGCACAGTGTACGACACAAATGTTCACGCTGGTCGAGTCACTCGGGCATACAGTAACAAATTGTGCGCGAACATTTAAAATTGTTCGCGCACATCTGTATACTTTTGTGCGCGCACACATGTACGCAGTGGACTCGCGTCGACGCGTACACGCTTGTTGTTCACGAACTCAGTCTTGCTTTTATTCTTCGTTTCTTTTTAAGCAAACTAAATAATAAAACACAAGCTGCAGCACAAAGCACTACGTTTTCCTGCCCGTCCATATTTAATATCTGAAGACAGAAAACTCTTCTCAGTGAACATGTTTGTGCACAAGTGTGCCACACTGTGCGTTTACAAAAGTTACGGACAGCCTTGCAGGTGGAGACAGCAGCTAAACGCGATACTAGCTTAAAGTGCAATGCTGGAGTTTTGCACAAAATGTTTGTAAACAAATGTGCTGCACACTATTTTGGTGGAATCGTACCCTTACGTTAACACAATGTATGAACAGTGGTCTAATCTAACACTTTTGATGTGAGAAGGTATCGTATACTGGCGTCTAGTCGTTGCACCATTTCAGTGGGTATTTTACAGGAGACATAATTATCATAACACAATAAATAATTATACTGAGTCGTGTATAATTTTGCAACACGCTTACCTAGAGGTAAGGCAAGGTACGCTCTTTCCTAAATGTGGTCTCCTCACACACTGCTCAATACCCCTGTGTCGCCACCGTTTATCGACTGTAATAATGATAGATTTTTCATTCAAATTAAACCTATTGCTACCAACATAATAGCAAAGTGCAGACTTACGTGAAACGCACTGTAGCAGTGGTTTGCGATAATCACTCAACGCCGAAAGGAACTTCAACTCCGTCGTCTCCGTCCCTTTCTCCAAAGCCGAAGCGAAGCACGAAGTTATTCTAAGTATCCGTATGGCACCCCCCCCCGGGGGTTGCTCGCCTTGTCGTGGCGGGGGGGCTTAGTAACCGTGGACTGGTCACCCACGGTGAACCAAGAGGCAACCAGGGCCGGCCTGTTTGGGCTGCCGGCTGGCCCGAGGAGGGCGCTCCCAGCGGGCTGAACAAGTCCGCTGCGGATGCGCTTGGAGGTGGGACCGTGGAAGATAGGGTGCACCGTTCTCCTTATCTTCTACGGCCGTGGAGGGATCGCAGGGGGAGAGGCGTGTTGGTATTACGGTGCGCCACTCTCCCTACCCCCTGCGAGCTGGCGGGGCCGTTCCGCCGAAACGGCATTGGTGGGGCCGCAGAGGAAGAGGCATGTCGGTATTACGGTGCGCCGCTTGCCCTATCCTCTGCGGCCGAGGTGTGGTCGGTGGAGGAACCACAGACCTGATCCTCCACCGGGTACCAGTCATCTGGTATCCATGGCCTCCTAGTAGCAGACTCAGGGGGAGTTTGCTACAGTACTGGTGGAGGCCGAGGAGGGAGGCGCACCTTACCATCTGGTGCGCCTATCGTGGAGGGCCTTCGGGCTTTCGCGATGGAGCCGCTTGTGGGCGGCTGCCGCTGGCGGGGTCGCGGATGTGTGCGAAAGCGTTCCCGTGACCCCGTGACAAGGCGGCGAGGCGGAAGATGGGGGGGTTTTTAGTGGGTATACCGTGGGTCTCATTAGCCTATACGGGAGTCCCACATAACCACTCGGGTGCCCCCTGCGCCCGAGTGGTATGCGTAATGCATTTTCCCCCCCGAAAAAAAAAAAAAAAAAAAAAAAAAAAAGTATCCGTATGGCACAACTCCGTCCAACTTCGCGATCAGAGCATCAGAGGCCGAACGAGATAAAATCGCATAGTTTACGTAGTGTTGACGACACACTAGAATGAGTGCGGTACACTCTGACTGGGCTGACATCTGCCCCCAGTGTCGTAGGTCATAGCGGGTATCGGTATTCCGCGATCCCGTTTAAAAATAGACACTAACTCCACACGCTAAGGTCCATCGGTCCAAGTACAATAACAACGGTCAATGAATCAAGCGCAGTAGTTTGAGAATGTTCTGAATGTTCCATCGTTCCAACTACTCCGCTATCGAATGTCACTGTTACGAGTTACGTTGCTGTAAGAGTGATTTTTGTTCCAATTACTTGGGGTCATGATCGTCGCGTAGTATTTGGAAGCTTATGTAATCACGAATATTATTATTATTGTACCTATTGCTGTTTTATACTCGATCCATTATTGTTTTTAATGTCAATAGACGATAAACGAGGCACATGATGATAAGAAGTCAGGGTCATTCATGGACATCAGCAAAACGAAAAGCGTCACTGATGCTTTGTCATCCGATCCGCATTATTCATTTAGGATTTGTTGAATCAACGATTAATACAAAATATGTCTTATCTATTCATTGTTCATATCATTAACATTCAATGTAATCTCCGGATAAAAGTGAAACTTTAAAGAACACAAAATATGGAGGAAAAAATATAATACAACTTGCGGCTCCGCTGCCTGCCTATGTAACAGGGTGGAAAATAAAAATTAAAAACGGTAGTTGGAAGAAAAGAAGCCTTAATATTGATGATGGTAAATTTTACTGAAAGGAAACATATTATTATTAAATGTTAGTTTCAAAACTAAGTAAAATTTAATTCGAAGATTTTGAAATATTACCTCTATGAGCCAGGTATCGTGAAACCGGTGAAATGTGTAAGAAAAACATCCTGTATTTTTAAGATGCCAACCAAAAGGTGATTCATCATTCATATGATCAATTTCTGTTGAACATAGTATCTTAAATTAATTTATTTACATGAAAATCAACAGTAATACTTTTACTAATGACATACGTTTCATATGAAAGGCAAAACGTAAGTAGAATACCTACAATTGAATAGCCGCTAAGCGGAAATCAATAAGGATATTGTTAGCGACTGTTGGGCAAACTAAATATACCGTTTAATCCCATTAATATTATTAATGTCAAGTTTTTGAGGATGTTTCTAACTCTTTCACGTAAAAACTTCTGAACGGATTAAGAATTAGTAAATTTAAAAAAAATTTAAAACTCTAGAGTCTAGATCTAGACGCATGTAGCTAATATTTTATATAGTTATGATTTATGAACGTTAAGATCATGTTCACCGAATAGAATCAATGGCAGAGCGCTGGTAAATAAATAAATGTCCACATCCGAAAACTTCACATAAATTGCAGCTCTATCCGCGAATGCAGGAGATGTTTCCAAATTTATTTTATGACTACAGACGCTTGTATATTTCAACTTTGATAAATATAGCTTTTTGGAACGCGCCTAAAATTTCACGCTCTACTTCTAAAATGACTGAGCTGCCAAATAGTAGCACTACATTGTATGCATTGTTCCTCTTGACGTTGACATGGTCAATCTGTGATGGTGCAATAATAGTGCGGGTCTCCACGTCTTTTTTGTTTGGCAACGTATCGCTGATTCCATTCCATGGGAGGCGGTGACCACTTTCCATCAGGTGGCTCGTCTGCTCATTTTTTAGCTATTTACATCCTTATTACATCCTACTACTTAATACATATAATAAAAGTCGATGTTTGTTATTCTTTCACGCCAAAACTACCGAACGGATTTTCATGAAATTTAGCACACAGGTAGACCATGATCAGGAATAAATAAATAGGGTACTTATCGACTCTTGAAAGGAAAAATAGACTAGGCGACATTGAGCTAACTTTACAGGAGAGCGGTTTAAAAGTTGAATTTTTAGGAAAGTTGTTGTTTATAAAACAAACTAGATGATAAAATAAAGATTCCAATACAGTAAGAATAACGTCAGTAGGAGGATTAAAAAAATATGGTTTTTTTTTTTCAAAATTCCAAGTTTAAACTGCTCTCCTGTAAAGTTAGCTCAATGTCGCGTAGTAAATTTTTCCTCTCAAGCGTCGTTATTATCCTGGAAAAAGCGGGCAAAGCCGTGAGCAGAGCTTTAGTCTATTGTATCCGAAACCAGATTCGATACAGATCGGTACCAGGCCATCATGAACAGCAGGCAGTAAACTCACCTCATTATTCTCAAGCCGAGAAGGTTCACTGAAACATTTTCAACTATAGAAACAGTTTCGAAGCGAACGGGCAACTTTGGCAGCATGGCAGCTCTCCGCCGGTAACTTGCCCAAGTTCCGGTGACGTTAAGAAAGAGAACTCGCGTATTTCGGTCAGGTTGGACGTTGAACGAGAAAAGAGTGAAGTTATTGTTAGGACAAAATACAAGAACGAATGAAAGGTCCGATTATAAAGAGGTCATTTTTGTTCAATTTTAAAAGTATTTTGTTACACATAATAAATTATTGACTTAAGAAAGCTAAGCATGTATAAGGATGTGATGTACAGTTAGCATAATCTAACATTTTAACAAAAAATTAACCGACTTCAAATGAAGTACATTGTACTTTTGACATGGAAACCATTGTCAGATCTCGCTCAAATTTATGTGGGACTACGCGACAAGCACCAGCTTTCAATTAAAAAAAGAATCATCCAAATCGGTTCACCCAGTCCAAAGTTCTGAGGTAACAAACATAAAAAAATACAGTCGAATTGAGAACCTCCTCCTTTTTTTTGAAGTCGGTTAAAAAGAGTTACGTATGCTGCAAAAACGTTTCGTAATATTTTAAATTACAGAATGTTTGTGTTATTATTATCAATGTTATATCGTACCTCATGTATACATAGGTAGAATTTATTGTTTCTGCAGTCGTCACAGATAAATTAGTGGGTGTCGACTAGTATGAAAATAAATAATAAGGTGACTCTTAATTTTAATATTTTAATGTTCTTTACGAATATTCAAGAATGTCCAGTTTTTACACTCCCCAATATTCAATAAGAACAATATCAGATTAAAGCTATTGTCAGTTTTTCTTTACCCTTGATTTATCCATAAAAACTTTCCTTGAGATATCTAATCCAGATTGCGTAATGCCGATTTAAGGCAACCCACAAACTACTTCTTTTACTACAAAGTCTAAAAGACTAATTAGCTGAATATGATGTGGTAGTAGATACAAGTGATTATTTTATAAAAGATTTTCGCAATGTGTGTAACATTAAAAAAAATAAATTCAAGCAGGATTCGAACATGGTCCTTTAAAAGTACTTTTCAGTGCTATTCATGTTTAAGCAGCCTTAATTTTTTCCCTGACGTTTCAACCTTGGATCGGATCGAAATGGAAAAAGTGCTTTCGAAACGGATTGTGTCCGCAACCGTTGGAAGCGTTGGATAATCCGGTCGCGCAAAAACTTAATCCGAATAGACCTAGAAATTTTTGTGGATTTCATAAAATAATATTTCTATTCAGGCGTCAGGGTATCGTTGAAAATATTTCACAATCCATTTAGAATAATGTAAGATGAAAAGTATAATAGTACGAACTGTAATTTAATATGGATGCTTTTTGATGTGAACTATATCTGAAAAAGAGCTTACATGTCAGATAGTAGGTACCTTGATGGACCAAGGGACCTTTTAACCTAGCATCGTAAAAATTATTCAACCTCTATTCTAGAAGAACAATAGGAGGCCAGGCAGGTAAATATCTCTACCACCCAGTTTACCACTATTGTGTAGTACCGTTACGCGTCACTATGTCTGTTATAGTCAGATATATTAGTAAACATTATACTGAAATATGTAATACGAATTTCTATGATCGCGAGTGGAATTTAGATCGGGTTCAGAGATCGTAGGTCAAAAGTTTATATGGTGAATAATTATTAAACGATACAATCCTGCACTTTGTACAAATGAAAATGGTACACGTATTATTTTTAAAGATATTCCAACACTGAGGAGAGACCCTATCCCCTTCAATCTGCACTCTGCGTCTTCGATTTCAAGAAACATTCTGGAAACATACAGCTGAAACCCATCCATTGCTAATCCAACATTACAAGCAAATATCTGTCAGTATAAAACAATCAATGAAATTCAAAACATGTGCACATTCCTATGCCAGTAGCGTATGAGTATGACGCATGCTGATACGTGAGGGGTCGAGTCGGGGCTAAAAATTTTCCAATAAATGTAATGTTATCATAGGAGCAGTAGATAGAGGGGTCAACCGGTCAGCTCGACCCACTAACATAATCAATAGATATAGAAGATATAGGTACGTTTCTTATCGTTGGATCCAAGATGCGAGCATTGTGACGAGCGATGATCTACGCGCTAGATAAAAGATCGTTATAAAGACTGACACTAAGTTCCTTACATGGATTGCGAATAAAAATATTAGGCATATCACCAAATGAATTACGAATTATCATTAAAATGTTATAGATTTTAAATATCAACACTCAATCAACACATTATTTTCCAACCGTAACATCTTTTTAATTAACACTAAAGAAAGATCTTTTCTTGTATACCATCGATTTCTTTACCTGCCAATTGCCAACCAGCCCCCTATACCCTTATAGAATTAATTTTTCTTTTATCATGTTCCGGTGTCACGCCCCTGTTTTGGTTAACTATGCATCAGTATTTCTTCTGGTGTTACAAATACACGGACGAATGGGAACCATCCTGGACATCAAAAAAATGTCAGTTGACAATACAAATAAACAAAATTGAAGTGTCTGTTTGTAATATTAAAATAATCGCTTTTAACTTAAAGTGCATACATGTATACATAGTACATAATTATACCAAAACAATTTTTTTTACAATTTTTGTCTGTCTGTCTGTCTGTTTGTTTCGGCTAGTCTCTGAAATGGCTGGACCGCTTTTGACGGGAGTTTCACTGACAGTTAGCTGATGTAACAAGGAGTAACTTAGGCTACTTTTATTTCAGAAAAAAATAGTTTTAGAAAAAATATATACTATACGAAGTTCGCCGGGTCAGCTAGTTCGACATATAACACAACCAAAGACACCTCTCACTTCGCGTCGAAATAAAATGCAATTTAATCAGCGTCACCCGCCCCCGCTGCCGCTTATCACCAACCATCGTTCACACGTCGACAGTCTGTGCGACGCGCGACGGGCGATATTTTCACAGTGAAACGGTTCCCAGCGAAATTGGTTTTCTTGAACTCTTTGAGAATTTTACGATGTTTTAAAGCGTCGGAGGGATTTCTATCCGTTATATTTTCTTTTATTTTATTTCACTTTGTTTGTTTCTGCTCTTGTTCTAGCGACTTTATGAACCGGCGGCGAATGGAATAAGAAATGAAAGAAATGATATCCTGGCCGATGTGCTTTGTTTTCTTTAGCTGTATATTAAGAAATATTTTGAAATGTACATTTTTAAAATATTCTGTCACGACATTTTTACATTACCGGACATAATGGATATGAAATTGCGAATAAAAATTAATGTTTTTACGGTAAGCTCCAACCAAGGAGCCGTGAACTTAATATGTCACACGAAATAAGTCAATTTTGTTACCTCATGTACCTATTGTACTATACACGAACTCGGTGACAGTAAAACACGAAAAAAAATACAGATTACAGAGTACCATTACCAAAGACGCACTGTTTCGATTAGGCTTTTTTATAAACGATCTACCGAGCTGATGTGAATGTCTGCTGTCAAATCAGAGACCCGTAATAGCACAATGTCATGAGTTCTCCCAAACTCCTGGGGAAAGCTATCGGTCCCTAATGGTATCGTAGCAGTGGTCAAGCTACAGCTAAGTTTCTACGGGATATCATGTCTTGTTGCTACGCTCTGATTGTCACTAAGGTCAATAATTTTCACCGACTGTTCTAGACAAAAACGTTTTGCCAATGAAACCGAGGCACCGGGACCCGAAAACCCTAATGGAATTTGTGCAATGTCTCCAAGACGTGTAAAAATCGTAAAACAAATATACTTTGTATTCACTGCCATAAATATTTATGTACAGAACACTGAAATACATTGTGTGATATTATTATATTGAAGGGTCGTATTTATACTATGAAGATTGATGTTTTTTCTCATCAATCTAACTAGATTGAAAGAAAAAGAGAAAGTTGATTTTTGTTAACATTTTTCTTTATTTCCTAAAGAGTGCCTTAGAAGACTGGCTAAATATCAATATGAATATTACAAAATTATAAGTGTTTTATTTTAAAAAGCATAATTATGATTTATTAAGGCACCTTTTTCACAATTCAAATATTGTGAGCAAAACGCTCTACACGCGAGTGCCCATGTGATTTTTATTGGCGCGAGTTCTCGCGGGTTAAGTAAGTAGTTATACATATAAACATTTTGTGCATAATGGAGATACATTTTGTGCAAAATGGAGACACCCAAGTAACTGATACAATGCAACAATTGAATCTATTTGCAACAAAGTTACTACAATCGTGGTCGATAGAGTGGGCCGTCAATGGGTGTAGACAACCACATAGGCGTACAACTCGCAGACCTTACCACCCACATGAGCCAACCAGGGACACCGGTTCCAATCTAAGTACCAGGCTGGCATGAGTCAGCAGGACGAGAACCGGAAAGCTAGCCAAAAAAGTTAGCGATAAAAAGGTCGACTTAACAGCTCAAGTAGACTATTGAAAAACGCGAGGGCCTCTTGCAAGCACTCGGCATTTGGCAAGCCGGCCTTGTTAGCAGCGTGACTTAACCCAAGAACACTGACGTAGTTAAATGCGGTTGCTAAAGGGAATTGAATGTAGTTGTTTCTATCGCTCAGCCCGCGGCTTTGCCTGCGTTTTCCGGGATAATAAGTACCCTATACCTTATTCCAAATCATGATCTACCTGTGTGCTAAATTTCATGAAAATCCGTTCAGTAGTATTTGCGTGAAAGAGTAACAAACGTCCACGCAAACTTTCACATGTATTATATTATATTAGTTGCAACGAAGTAGGATATATAATATATCGCACCCTTAGTGGAAAAAAAAGCATAAGTCGTGTTACTTTGAATTTTAGTTATTAATATGATTGGAAAGAGGGACAATAGCTGCATATAATTATGCTCAATTTTAATTTCAAATTTTTATCTATAATCTTGACGGTTTTGTGCCGGTAATGTAAATTACTTTGACTAGGTACTTACTGTTATTTTAACAATTTTTTGCTCTCCTGTAAAATTGCAACTTTTATCTTATGCCTTTTTTCCACTGAGGGTACGATATGCAAATGTCTGTTTACACAATTTAATAACAAAGTAATGCATGATAATGCCTTTTTATAACTATATCCAGAGAACTCTTCAACGGTTATCATCGCCAATTTTTATAGACGTATTCAACTAGATGACTCCTTCTAAACTCCCATCATAACCTTACTGCTGCAACCTGATCTTTGAGATGGCTCCATTCTAGAAATCTCATCACCGGTTGACTGCACCGGTACTACATTTCAAAAACTAGTTAATTTACGCCAAGAATCATAATGAAGAATTTCCTGCTGAATTCTGAATGCCACGTGATCAAGCAAAAAGGCTAAAATAAACAGTTACCAGGTCACTTAGCTAAGCAAAATTCAAACAGCAGCTGGTACAGTCAGCGTCAAATAGATGTAAGCGGTTAGGGCAGTCACATTGATCTCACATACATAAATTCGTAAAGATGTATGCAGTCAGAGTATTCATATAGATGTCAACATCTAAAGTGATCATTAGAACTAAGCAACACAGTTTCCAAATTCTTGTAAGCCCTCAAGATGTTCAATTTTATGTTTGCGAACAAAACGGTCAATGGTATCTAGGCACCGATAGTTGTCAAAATATATTTCATTAAGTAATCAAAATACATTTTATTACATTTCATCAATAAAAATAAAACATTATGATTTAGTTGTTAAAGTGCTTTTTACCCTACTGTAGTTTGTATCGAGATTTTGATCATGTATTTAAACTCTTTGTACTGATTGCCATTTGAAACATTGACAAGATAAATTAAGTACCTACATACTAATGACGACTGTCAGTGTCATCGTTATAATTTCTATATTTATTATAGAAGTGACTACCATATTGCGATTCATAAACCATTTGTTAGCTAATTAATTACATATCGCCTTAATTAAAAAGATGGCGTCATATCATTTAGATGAAGAGACAAAGCACCGAATTATAAATTTACATCGTGAAAAGGTTACAAAAACAGACATAGCGGATGAACTCGGCATAAACGTAAGTTGAAACAGACAGCAAGAAAACAGCTTTGATTTAATTTTTTTTAATGAGTAATAAATTATTTATTTTCCCTTTTTTAGAGAAACACTGTATCCTTATGCACTAATTAATGATAATAAATAAAGATACCCGATAAATAAAGGTACCGATTTTTTCTTAAGGTGATATTTTATCCCCTTTGCCATTTCCATATTGTCAAAAATGGCGTCACCGCTGCAAGGGACACTATCGTTTGCAAAAGCTATTTACGAAAAGCCGCAATTTTCAGATTTTACAACTGTCTTTTACATGCTGTCGACAAGAACAAGAACAAGAAAGCCTTTGCGTTTTTGTTGCAAAATCAACCATATCGTAAGATGTTACCGTGCACGCTTGTAAAAGTTGACATACATCATTTTAAAGAAATAGTACTCTGTTGATTGAAAATTCTGAAGGAAAATTGTATTACTATCAATGCCTAGATACCATTGACCGTTTTGTTCGCAAACATAAAATTGAACATCTTGAGGGCTTACAAGAATTTGGAAACTGTGATGCTTAGTTCTAATGATCACTTTAGATGTTGACAACTATATGAATACTCTGACTGCGTACATCTTTACGAATTTATGTATGTGAGATCAATTTGACTACCTTAACCGCTTACATCTATTTGACGCTGACTGTACTCCTCAAGCGTTTCCACATCGCTACGCTTCAATCGTCGTGCTTCGTTTAAACCACTTGTTTCCGTAGCATCATCCTGACAGCTGGGGTCTTCGAGCTATTTGTATCGAACGTTAATTACTTGAGCTCATCGGGTCTCATAAATCAAATCAAATTAATTTATTAGCTAACGCAACAGTGGTTACATTTTATGCGCATCAAAGAATTCGTTCTGATATCGTTTCGGAAAGGTTATTTGTCATGTAGAGGGCGTCATTAGGCTATATTTAATCACTATAAAGCGGTCCCAGTTGAAATCAAATCAAATGTGTTTGTGCATATTGCTGCGGCCATTTTATTAATGACTACCGCATCGCGGCCATATTATCAATAACTATTAAAATCAGCTCTGTAGCCCACTTAGGTAGTAAAACAGCCTACAAAGCAAGGTGTCCGGGGGTTCGACTTCTGACCGTAACGTTTAAAAAAAATTGCCTACGACTTTTGCCCAATACAATGATTAGTAAAGATAACAAAAGTTGATTTAAAAAATCAGCATCCACTGACCCGAATAGAACTGGCGACCAAACCACGCCGCCCCGATCCGATCCGATGTGATTGGTTATTGATTTATTTTAGATATTGTTTCAACGCACCGCGATGCCCGACGGCTATCGATCTTGCCCAGTTTTTGTTCCCAACACAACGGACACAAAGGATGTTATGTTTGTGAGCGGACATTGAAATCTGAAATGCTTTTGAATAATCTACGTTCCTGAACAAAGCCTTTTGTTTCCCAATTAATTGTATTTTTTAACAAACGATTGCTAACAGTTCTGACGTACGTTGCTAGGCTGTAAATATAAAACGCGGCCTTCTAACAATTCTGATAACCGTTTAAATTGCGCAAATTAAATTATATTTTGTTTTGTAATGAAAGCTGAAAAATTAAAAAGTTAACTGCCCAACGCTTGAGTAGGCGCAATAGGCCTATACCTTGTTCCGTGAAGTTGTTTCAAACAAATTACAACATCAGACAGAGGGTTCAATTTCGATCCTCAGAGGAATAAATATGTAATAATAACTAGCTAAGGAGATGACCAATCTACAATATAAACGAAAAACTGAAGATGTTAAATTATACAAAAATACAGTATTTTTTACGAAAATGTTTAAGAAACACCTGCTTTCACTGCCTGCTACTACGCTCTACGTTCCTACCCACCTATGACGTGGATGACTTCAAGAAAAGAGAGAATAGGCTTTTATTAAGTTAGTGCGCTCACCATCCTGGACCATATCTCCACTTACCATCAGGTGGGATTATGGTCAAGCATTAACTTATTTTAAGTAATAAAAAACGGCTCTCCTGTATGCACTAATAATAATTAATCTTTGATTTATTAAGAGTTGCAAATCCAAATTCATCATCCAAATTTCTGCCTCGCTGGGAATCGAACCCGTCGCCGCCGAGTTTCTCCATGGTAAATAATCATTACCCCATGTGGGTCATCTAAAACCTGAACATGGCCTGGATGTAGCCTTAGCATTAAAAGTTGTAAACTCTTGTCAAAACAGTTATCTTCAACGGCAAGGCTCGCGATGTTTTGCCAACACATTATCATCTCCGACGGCCGTCCAAGTCACTGCACAAATTATCAGACCAGTGATAACGAGCCTCTAATATTATTATTCTTCTTGGACACAGCTAGGTGTCACGTTCGGCGTGACTGACGTCACAGCACGCTGCTAATAGATCGGTGTAAAGGGGTGTGTCCCGGATACATTGGCTAATAGGCTAAAAGCCGCTTCTTCACTGGACGACACAATAACGACATCTTATACATGCGTGTATGCATGTGTGTGTGTATTACATGCGTGTATTGTATACACGCACACAAGGAAGCTTTCATATGTACTATACAAAACACATACATAACGATATTATCGTGTCGTTGTTGTCCAATTTATTATATTTCTATTGTTGCCAATAATAAAAATATAATACAGATGGTCCAGTATTAATTATACAGATTATACATTGTACAGATTGCCTCCGCATTATATGACATTTTTACATCATTAAATTAGCATTACACGAATTGACTATTCAAAAACTAGTTATCATAAAAATATATTTATGGTTTGAATGACAGAAATAATGTAGTTGGATTATTTTTCATTTACCGATCATAAAATGTCTGCGTTTTGCATATCAATGAAATTATTTCTGTTTTGGGTCGTATCATCTTGAAGCGTATCAGATTTTTTTATCGCTAACGTTTAATAAATTTGAAGTGTCATTAATTTAATTTATATTAATGTTGTTACCTAATAAAATGTACAATTTATCACGAGAAATAGATATCGGTATAATAATCGCCCGTGTCGAATATATTTTAGTTTTTTTTTGGATATTAATTATAAGATTTATTTTTGACGTTGTGAGTACCTAATTATGTGGTTGCGGCCCGTCATGGTCCTACGGTAAAGATTAAAACAAGTTAAGTGGACGCGTATTCTTTTATAATTTCTTCAAACATAGCCTAAAACACCCGACTAAGAAATGTTTCAAACAAAAGCAACTAAATCAAAATCGGTTCATCCGTTTTCAGCTACGATAACATATATACAGACAAACAGAGATAGAGTTACAGACACACGCGTCATACGCATCATTTATAACACCCGTAGTTTTTGCGTCGGGGGTTAAAAACCACATCTACCTCTAACGGGAATCGAACCTGAAGCTTTCGCTCGGTAGACCAACTGGACTGTAGGTGTAAGGTGTAAGTGTAAATTATCACACTTATCACAAAACAAACACCACGATGCATAATAACGCAATTCGCCACAAGGCACAATGGCCACTATAAAAAGTTCTTTACCGCGCAAATTACCACCAGGTGTACGGACCTTTCTTTTTAATGCTTCGAAGCCACGCTTCTATCACTTTATAAATAGCAACGGAGATATACGAAGATGATTATCTGGAAAAGAATTTTGATCGTGACATTTTAATGTTTGCACCTGTCTCTTAAATTTATAACGTGGATGTTAATTGAAAATAAATAAAAACCTAAAACCTTAACTATCTAGTGTTTCTAGACCTCTGAGACGACTTACTACTACTTTGAACAATTAGCAATTCCACATCGATATCGTCACTAGAACTCATTTAATAAATCTGCGATACTTGCACTCTCCTAAACTATATGTAATATGCAGTCGACTAACAAATTGCTATAGGTCGACGGCTGCTGTCGGCGTGCAGTTGGCCTGCTGTCGGACTGATGTCGGCGCGTCGACTGCAAGCGTCGACCAGTGTTGCCAACTCGGTATCAGGTTTTCGGGCTAAACACAGTTTTAAAAAAGGCTAGACTAAAAATAGGGGCTATTGCTTAATTTACAGAGGTGAGGGCGAAAAAAAAAGGTCGTCAGACGCTCTACAAGTATGATAATGGTGACTTTTTCGCATCTTTTTCGATATCTCTCACTACCTAAATTGGTTTTTTCGATCGATTGCATCAAAAAGTTCGTGGAAAACCTGAATTTATCCCTTTTTTTTCAAGATGGCGGAAAATGATTTTGGGGCTAGAAATTGGGCTAGATGCTAAAAAATTATTTGAGGGGCTGAAAACCCGTAAAAAGGGCTAGATCTAGCCCCGAAAGGGCTAAATTGGCAACACTGGCGTCGACGTTTGCAGTAGACTCTCTCTACAAAGTGCTGCTCGTGTGTAAAAGCGCTTACGGCACGGCACGGCGCGGATGACGTGTCGCTCAGCCGTCCGCCATAACGTATGTAATTACACCGTCGATCAATTGTTCGAATATTCCAAATGTATGCCAAACGACGACATTACCATATTCATGTGTAGTGTCACGTGAATAAATTGAAAGTTATCAATTAGGTAATTAGCATTATCAATGCCAAAACACTACTAATTGTGTTTTGTTGATAACGAGTAACAATTTTTGCTTATAATTATTTATGCACTCAAAATACGTATTTCTTAATTTGAACCAAAACAAACCACCGATCACCAGTAACAGTGGCCATTTGGCATTGGGTGATTTTTAACCGACTTCAAAAAAAGGAGGAGGTTCTCAATTCGACTGTATTTTTTTTATGTTTGTTACCTCAGAACTTTCAACTGAGTGAACCGATTTTGATGATTCTTTTTTTAATCGAAAGCTGGTGCTTGTCGTGTGGTCCCAGTTAAATTTGGGCGAGATCTGACAATGGCATCCATGTCAAAAGCATATAAGTCTTAAATTTGCATTATTTATAGATAGATCGTGATAGATATTATTTTGCATTAAGTATGCAGATGAAACGTGCAGGTACGTTTTTACGTCTGCGTCGTGCAACTCGCTGCGTCGTAAAATATCGCATAATTCTATAACACTCACACAAGACAATCGATCCTGTCTGCGCGGGGTCCCGGGTACGATTCCAGGTAGCAGACATAAACGTGGCGGATGAGTCATTGTTCTCGGGTTAACGTTTTTGATGTCGCGACGGCAGCGACAAGAAATCCTAGCTCTGAGTGTTTGAGCGTTGCTGGTTTATACAAAGCAATCTCGCAAATATCGATATCTAAGCTAAGGAAACAGTACAAAACGTCGACATCACGCGCTCACGGTACGTACAAGATAAAACCGGATTTGGTATACAGATACAATCTATAATGTTATTACATACAACCAATTAGCACTGGTATATATATGTAGAATCTACATATATAAATTAGCACTTGTATATATGTAGAATCTACGTATATACCAGTGCTAATTGGTCTACATTGTAGATAGTACCTGTATACCCATCAGGTACTAGGATAAATAACAGCCAGCACTCTCACTCACCACAGCTCTCGCACTTACACAAATACGCACACATCAAACACATCATCACATTGTACCACTGAATACACAAAGCTCCATATTGAAGGTACCTATTCTGCTCTATGGTTCCAGTCTATTTTTCTGTCACCGGCAACGCGTTAGGGATAAATTATGCTAGACCGTGTCGTGCACGAGCCGTGCTCCGTACGGGGCACGGATTCAAAACTTCACTAACATTTTACATGATGTCCTTCATGCTATACCATGCGACGTCCGCGTTCGAGCATCGTCCGTCGGTATACGTCACACGGTAAGTATAAGAAGCATGAACGGCATCGTGTAAAATGTTAATGAAATTTGTAATCCGTGCCTCGTACGGGGCACGACTCGTGCCACACACGGTCTAGTATAATTCCTCCATTATCAGCCATAAGGGTAACTCTTTCATCTTTCCATCTTTTGGTGTTTCTGATGTCCTTGGGCGACGACATTAACTTATCAGGTTGTTCGTTTGTTCATTTGTCCACTAATTACATAAAAAGCTAAATCAAGCTTCGGAATTTCCAGTACTAGTGGCTGATGCACACAATTATGTCATCACAAACAATCAAGCCTCGAGATTACATAACTCAGCCGGGGATTGAACCCGGAACCTAGTTAGGCAGCGGCAAGGTTAACACAAATATTCATTGTATTCAATTGGCTTATTGAACTATGTGACTATACATTGACCTTTATTGAATTCCTTCATAAATACAGGTGAGGATCAGTGCGTATAACAAACTTGCATTAATCAGCACACTTTTTGTAGGCTCGATTGTGAACGACTTTTTGTCTCTCTTGGTTAATGACCTTTCCCGCAGCTGAATGGTTACAACCTACAGGTTCGATTCCTAGCAGTGAGGAATTTTGCTTTGTATTTTTTTCTTTTTACATATAAGTAAATATTTATGTTAAACAACAATCCTATCTTATGGTAGGTTTCATACACTATCCTATATTGTCTATACAGTATACACACGTACGACCAAGACGCGACAAAATGACACAAACAGCAATTATGTCACAAAGTGTAAAATGTGAATATTGTCGCCGAGATATTTGTCTCAATTTTTAATAAAACGATGCAATTTTTCGACAATTTTGTCGTGTTGCTATCTAGTCGATGTCGCACGTGTGATAGACCCATACGATAATTTATTATTCTGACATATCCAACAAGTAAGACACCGATTATTTGTACGCGAGGGGCTATTACTTACATGAAATTATACAGAATATACAATATACAAGTAAAGTACCTACAACTGGTAACAACACTGTTTACCTGCGAATATTTTGTTTTGCATATGTGCGACTGACGTCACTGCTGGAATCACGAATGCAGTTATCGTTTTCGCGTTATCTTACAGAATCGATAAGACACTCAACTGTGTCAAATAAGTTTAACAAATTATCATTTTACTATCAGCGAGTAGGTACCTACCTAAAACCTTAATTTAGACGTTTACTGGCTGATACTAGATCAGTTCAAATACAGTAATACAAGGTCCAGTAGTCGACATGGATTCCTTTTACAAAGTGGTCCATTTCTTACTTCTTGTAGTCTGTAGCGTATCTGGATTTAATAATCTAAAATTTTAACAAAAAAGAACCGACTTCAAATGAAGTACATCCAATAAAAAAAGAATCATCGAAATCGGTTGGCGTGATATTGAGTTATTCGTCCATTTATCGCGCACATACTTAATGCATATTCAAGTCTAATATGCTTTTGACATGGATGCCATTGTCAGATGTCGCTCAAAATGTGGGACCACACGACAAGCACCAGCTTTCGATTAAAAAAAGAATCATCAAAATCGGTTCACCCAGTCGAAAGTAAGGAGGTAAGAAACATAAAAAAATACAGTCAAATTGAGAACCTCCTCCTTTTTTTGAAGTCTGTTAAAAATGCGTAAGGGTGATAAACAAGTTCTCATCACATCAACAAGGCTAACTGCGTGCTGCCTGCTTTCTGCACAAAAACCATTCGAGCCAATAAAGACTTACATACTACTTACTATTGATGTTTACGTTGTAAAGAAAATTTTACACAATTTTTTTTATCTCAATTATACCTCCTAGCTATTTATGTTAAATCTATTCCCTCAATACTCACCTCAGATAACCTCCTCTAGTTCAATGATACGCAACTAAGATCAACACCGCGTAATACGTTTGTGATAAAGTTATCTAACCCGAAACAATAGTTTAATAAAGTTTTAGAACATACTCAATTATGACGTCAGCAACGAACAAACATGTATTCAAATACTTTATTGCCCACTAAAAAACCAAAAGATAATAATGCAAATATTTTGTACATTCAGCATTACCAAGAGGAATTCTTATCGCTGCTAGTTATCTGAATTTGAGCAGAAGAGGACGTTTAGGAAACTCACGAAAAAGTAGTGTGCAGAACTATAAAACATAAATATCGTCATATATGTAAATGACTGAGTGATGACGGAATGATTTACAACTAGGCTACAAGCTTCGCAGGACAGACTTAAGGTCGTAGCTCATCTACACGACACCGCTCTCACCCAATCAAAGTATGAGAATTCAAATATAGACTTAAAATCGTGCTCTGTAGGTGCACTTTACAGTAACAACAAAAATTAGCAGCCCGCGCGCGGGAAGCAAGCTTACCGCAACCTTGCCACTCAATAGTTGCATCTACAGAGCACGATTTAAAGTTTATATTTGAATTCTCATACTTTGGTTGGGTGAGAGCGGTGTCATTTAGATGGGCTACGACCTTTATACTCTCGAAAGTGCGAGGCAGCATGGCAGTGTGCGAGGAATCAATCCATCATGTAACTTAGTATAATTATGTATAAGGAGTATAGATTATGATAACTACAAAAAAAACCCTGACAGTTTTGTGTTCACAAAACACAGTTAATAACCATCTTGATCACGTCAGCATTAAAAAAAAACCGAATCAATATCGGTCTATTCAATAAGAAACTACAATGCCACAGACTGACATACAGACATACGTCAAACTAATAACACCCCTCTTTTTGCGTCCGGAGTAAAAATAAATCCTATGGACACATTTCGATTTTTCAGTGCAAGCACCAGCTTTCGAATATATAAAAAATTATCAAAATTGGTACACCCAGTAAAAAGTGATGAGGTAAAACATTAAAAAATAAATACAGTCAAATTGAGAACCTCCTGCTTTTTTTGAAGTCTGTTAAAAAAACAAATTCACACGAGCATAAGCTTCTGTTTTTTAATTCCGCAAAGAAAATTGACATTTCCAGTATTGCAAGTTTTTATTGTTTTCTTAAAATCGATGTGCCACAATCGGTAAAACATAATCAATATTTTCCGATTTCTGTGTTAAAACCTAATATCGAGGTAATCTACACACACATAAAATTTACCAGTTAAACAAATAAATATCTTACATGAAAACATCACTAAGTTAGCAAAAAATAGGCAAATTAATATTATTTTTGCATTTGACATTAGCATGTGTCAAATCGCTTTGCGCAATTAAAAAACAGAGTATAAACCATTGTCATTATGTCATTTCACTTATGTATGTCATGATATCGACGGTGGAAAGGAGAAACCCTTGAAGCGACAATTTTGGAACTTTACAGGAGAGCCGATCAAAGTTTTTATTTTCAGAAAAAAAATCATAACTAATTACAATCTCAAGTTACAGCGACAGGAAAAAAAATAGTTTCTTTATTTTTTATTTACTATCTACTAATTAAACTTAGAAAAATATGCTAGCATGATAAAAGGATTTATACGTCGCTTAATTATTTTATGGCAAATACAGCGGAAGGAAAAACACATTAAATGCAACTTCAGTATTTTGACAAACACAAGGAAAAACACATCAGCAGCAAGCTATGCATGATATGACAAGGGGGAAAAACAACTTAAGCGTATCGAGCATAAGACACAGGGTTGTGGAAAAACCTGTTAAGTAACAAAACCATAGTATGCTAAGTAGAGGAAAAATACGATAAGCGCTAGTTATGTAATAATTCAATGTTATATTTATAACTGAAGTCTCTATTTGGGCGTTTCTCTGTAAACTGGGCAACTCGTTGTCTCAGGCTAATATTGTATAGTAAAATTATAGATAATATCTCTTTTATAGGTAACTAAGAAAGATAATGACCTAATATATCTCTACTCATTGTTTAATATTCATTAAAATAAACTTTATTATATCAAAATCGTTTCAATATGCCTCAAAAATCAGTCCCCTGGTGTGTCACCAAACCAGTTTACTCACTCCAGATTAAATTAATTAAAGGACTAACTAGTGGAAACATTTAAATTATATGATTATACAAACAATATCATTAGATTGTTTATGAGGCCTGTTTATTTTTAATTAATTTTAATTTTATAATACTAAAAAAGTCAATTAAAGTTTGTCTCCACATTTTGTGAACAGTCCCCCTGTCCATATTTTAAATTACGCAGAATGTAGTCTAAAAGTTAAACAGAAGCATTACTATGTGTAACAAAACGCAAAAGATCGGAAGTTTAGCACGGTTGCTGCCATTCCACTCCGAAGCCATTTAATTTAGTGCTACACGAGCATTCCTTGGTGAAAGTCCTGTTGTAACCTGTCAACCACCAGTCCTCTGGTAAGGGTTATTTTTGTTTCTTCTTATGTCATGAATTTATACCGTAGAAACTTTCTTTCGTTGTAATAGATAAATGTAACCTGTGTGCAGCAAAATTACATACCTCAATTACATTTTGTACTACCTTTCAATGAAATCAAACTAAACAGTCCCCTGGCGACAGTCCCCTGTCCCTCAACAGAACAGGACACTGTTTCTACATCCAGGGGACTCTTTTTATATTATGTTTATAACCGTTTTAGGTAAACAGACCTGTTTAGAGTATGGCGCCAAGCAAGAAAAAGCTCTCTAAAGAAGAGATTTTACAAAGAAAAAGAGAAGTCGAGCGAAAGAGATACGAACATATTAAAAACGACCTGCAGAAAAGGGAAGAGCTTAGGGAGAAAGAACGCTTTAAATACCTTTAAAAAAGGAAAGCGAACAAAGAATCTCGTTGAAAACATGACTCCACACGAACATCGGGAGGCAAAGAAGAAGTGTCAAGAGCATTGTACGAAATATCGTTATAAGAAAAAGTATTAGCAAACATAACAAATTCGTTTCTGAGAGAAAATATTCCAGATTCTAATGCATTTATTTCATCTCAAATACTAACACCTGAAGTTGATGAAGTAGTTCGAAATAATAATAATAATAGACACAGATTACTAAGATATAAAATAGAAAATAAAAAAATTGGTTGTCTGTAAAGTCGGTTTACGGACAATGGTTTTACGTGATAACGTCTATTTCGTAGAAGAATAATTTATGATATAAATATTGTCAATTCGCACATTAGGAACGGGAAATAGAATGAAAATTACAATTTTACATATTAAATTACAGATATATATTTCGTTTTATTATTATTCAGCGTATCTCTTTCTCGATACTTTGCGCGCGTTGCACTATGTGTTATAAACCTCGATTTTGTTTCACTTTGTTTTTATTCGAAAATACTATAGTCCATGTCATTACAAACGTCAGAGTAAAACTCCCGATGCGATACAGCTTTTAGTTTTTTTTCTACACCGTTTCAAAGTTTGCCCATTTCCGGGTCTAAAAATTTACAAAATTATTTTTTGCAGAAAAACTAAATTGGATACTATAAAATTGATTATGCCAGTTAATTGTATAGATATAACTGTACTACCTTTAAAAAAATTGTCCATTTACTGTGGTTAAATAAAGTAAAAATTGTATTTTTATCATTTTCGGTCTTATTTATTTTTCTTAGGTGTAATGCCGTATTAGATGAAGATTTATACATGAATCGATAGCTTATATAAATGACTATTACGTGTATTAAAATCATATTCTAATTCCGTGTTATTCAAAAGTAATAATTAATTAAAGTTATATCCGGATTTTTTGTGGTTAGGGTTGTCGCATCAAGATAATTTTAATTTCATCCGGTATAAGTTTTTTAATGTTCATTCACACAACCTTTTATTTTAATAACGTTTTTCATACATAAATCTATTTGTAGAAATACAATATCTATACTAATATTATATAGCTGAAGAGTTTGTTTGTTTGTTTGGTTGAAGGCGCTAATCTCAGGAACTAAAGGTTCGAATTGAAAAATTATTTTTGTTTGATAGTCCATTTATCGAGGAAGGCTATAGGCTGTCAGACTTTTGGAAATTCATCCCCTAAGGGGTTTAAAAAGGGGTTTGAAGTCACTTTCATACAACCCAACTTCGTCAGTTTTACAATTATAAACATGAAGATTGATATATTAGCTCATGATTAGAAACAAAATTTAACAGCAATGCGTTTTTTTGGAAAATCATCCCCAAAGAGTTAAAAGGGGGTGCAAGTTAGTATGGCAACTTCGTCAGTTTTGAAGTAAAAAGGGGGAAAAGCGAGGGGGATGGGGAGGTAGAGGGAGAGGGAGAGGGAATTAATTGGCCGGATTTTTTAAACCTACCAAAACTATAAAAGTTAAAATAACAAAGTATATCACTGATTGTTAGGCGATACGAAGTTCGCCGAGACAGCTAGTACTAAATAAGATGTTTAGGGAATCCGAAAATCAAGTTAAAACGTTATCAATTTTTTTATTTTTTATTTATTAACAGTGAATATGATCAATCGTCAAATTTTCAATTTTCGTTCTCGCTGTCTTTGAAAGTCGAAATTAAGTTCACACAATTTTTTTTTAGTTTTAGGTAAAAATTTTATTTTAGTTTTGTTACGATTGTGTACGATGTTTTAAAAAACTTTAAAGCGCGTCACATACGGCGAAGATACGATAATATTTTATGTTAAGATGCCTTGCTATAAAATATTATAGTATCTTAAGGTATCGCACACGGCTAAGATACGATAATATTTATATCCGCTCGAATCTTTCTCTGGGTCACACGTCGTATTTCCCCGCAATCTATATACAGGATAGTCTAATATTAATAATACGGCCTTACTATTAGATTTATTGGATAGCTCATCGGATGATGATTCTGACTTCGAATATGGCTTAAAAATTTCTGCCGCACGTTGCCATTACTGAACAATTTGGGTAGAAATTAATAAAGAAAGAAAGAAAGAACGCGGTGAGTTTAATCTTTACGAAGACCTTTCATCGAAAATGTTTCAAATATATTTTAAAAAGTCAAAGGAAAGTTTATAGTTTATAGTTTCCAATAGTTTCCAATATTTTGCGTACTAATAATAAAAACAACAACAAAAACAGAGAGAAAAGGTTTTTTTTGTGGAAATATCCGGCAAACGAGCTGACGATCCACCTGATGGTAAGTGGCTATCGTCGCCCATGGGCATCAGCAACACCAAAGGTATCAATGATGCGTTGCCGGCCAGGAAAGAAAGAAGAAAAAGAAAGAAAGAACTGGCTCTCAAGCCCCCAGCCGGAACACGACGAGTCGTTTGGCGGCTGACTCATGCTGGTGGTAGCTATCCAGGCGAACCCCTGGAGAAATTATAATAGTAATAATGGTATTAATTAACAATTAAAATCAATACTACCAATATAATCCCTCCGAGGGCCCTACCACCAGCGGGCCGGACTAAGTCGCCTCTTACGACACCCATCCGGCGCGGGATTGGGGTCAGTATTCTAAGCCGCCAACACCAACACGGCTAAGAAGAAGTAAAATTAATATATTTCATTCCGTTTTGCATCGAATATTGTGCACACTCTGTCTAAGGAGCTTACGATATATTTTGGATCTTAAGATGGCATGTTACGATATATTAAGCATCTTAATATAAAATGTCCATATCGCTCGATATCTTAACATGCGTAATATGAAAAGATTATCGTATCTTAGCCGTGTGTGATGGTTCATACAAAATGTATAGTGAGCGATATTTTATCTTAAGCTAAAATGTTATAGTATCTTCGCCATGTGTGACGCGCTTAAAGTGCTAATGAACTTTTTAAAAATAAATAATGTTAATTCTGGTGTTACCGAATTTTTTTTTCGGTATTTTTCCGTGGTACCTTACACCACTTTAAATACATTCTATGATATAAATTAGGTAAAATCGAAACTTTTTGGCCAGTTGTAAAGGGATATATGATATTTTTCTATATTTCTTTCTTTATGTACCATACAAAAAGTATAGAAACAAAGGCGGACTTGATGCTAAACGCATTCTCTGCCAGTCAACCTTCGGGCAGTAGTAAAACAACGATGGCGGTATATTCGACAAAGGGAGAAAAAATAATAATAATAAAGAAATACGCAGACTAAATAAATACAACACAAAATATATATATCTATATGTATTTATACCCGAATAAATACTACAATACATACATCATATGTATAATAACTATATACATATTCATAAATATTATATTGTATTATTATATATATATATATATATATATATATTATAAAACAGTATAACCGATATAAATATAGATGACGAATTCACTATACCTACAGATCTAAACCTACAAAGTGTGCCAGTATATCTCGTTGTCTTTTGGATGCCTCGTTAGAATCATGACAAAACGACTGAGGACTCTTAAGAATCAATTAAGATTTGAAAGATAAAACGATATTTTATTTTTGTATATTTTTTATCTCCAGATACGAAATATTATTATTATCCGGATTTGAAAGTGCCAACCCTGAATAAAAATTTAAATGTCGTTTATCTTTTGAATAACACGGAATTAGAATATGATTTTAATACACATAATAGTCATTTATATAAGCTATCGATTCATGTATAAATCTTCATCTAATACGGCATTATACCTGAGAAAAATAAATAAGACCGAAAATGATAAAAATACATTTTTTACTTTATTTAACCACAGTAAATGGACAATTTTTTTAAAGGTAGTATAGTTATATCTATACAATTAACTGGCATTATCAATTTTATAGTATCCAATTTAGTTTTTCTGCAAAAAAATATTTTGTAAATTTTTAGACCCGGATATGGGCAAACTTTGAAACGCTGTACAAAAAAAACTAAAAGCTGTATCGCATCGGGAGTTTTACTCTGACGTTTGTAATGACATGGACTATAGTATTTTTGAATAAAAACAAAGTGAAACAAAATCGAGGTTTATAACACATAGTGCGTTGTGGCTCGTGACGTGAGCAGGCTCGTTACCACGTTTTCGAGAATGCCTTCCAAGCGGACCGATTACGCTTGAGTGGGAGAGAGACGGCCGGTCTAGCGTACCTCTCTCTCTAATGCTGCGCGCGCTTCCGTGACGTGAGCGGCCGTTACTCGGTTTTCGTGAATGCCTTTCAGGCTCATCGTCTTTATAAACGTTATCACGTCAAAAAGATGACAAAATTAAAGCTCTGCAGAAGAAATTATTGAACTAAAAAAAACGCCTATCGCGGTTGAAGATAAAAGCAAATACTAAAGATACAACAAATACTAAGTTACAGAAAACGGCAGATACTCCTGAGTGTACGAAAGATCTAGTCAAAAAGGCACTTTTCGGTGGAGTATTAAAAGAGCAATTGCAAGAGAATTTTTCAGAGATGAAAACAGTAAAAGAAAAAAGGTGTGTATCAAAAATAGTTTAAGGAAAGATTGTTTATAAATATAAGTTATGGCGAATCAAAAACACAGGTGTTACCTTATAAGAGAATAAAAAAGGAAAAACGTCTCATCAAATGACAAAAAAAAAAGTTTCGGAAGAATGTAAAAAATAAAGTTTAAAAGCAATATTAAATTTCTACGAAGATGATTCTAACAGTAGACAAGGAGCGGGAAATAATTTATCACGAAATAAAGATTCTATAGTCCAAGATTGAAAGAAGTTGCATTTTAAAAGTAAGATAAGAAATTAAAGAGACAAAGTATGACTTTAAATTTAATTATAAATATAATATTATAAGAAAACTTGATTTTATATGTTTACTTATTGTTCAGTTACTTAATTAGTGAGGTTCATAGTTTAATGAAAATAACAAATGTTGAATTTTGGTATTAAAATGGTATTTTTCATTTAAAAACACAGTCCCCTGACATGGGTAACAGTCCCCCTGTAACGGTTTTTCAGAAAAAGCTCAATATTTCCTAAAGTAATGGAAATATTTTTGGTTCCTCTACCTTTTAATGTTAAGTAGATGAATATTTAACGCCTGATTATCATTTATTGAATAAATAAGCAAAAAAGTTGCCAAGACAGCTCTCTTAGAGCAAGTTGCCCAGTTTACAGAGAAACGCCCATTTGTTTCCCAAAGATATCAGAAAAGAAAAATAAAATTGAGATAAAACAGTGTCTTTTATTGTTTTAAAAGCTTACTGGTACAACATTTTGCACTAAAAGAGTGGGAAAACACAAACTTTAAACGAAGTGAACATACGTTACTATCTCCATGAGCAATCAAACAATACTACAGATATTATAAATGACCAACGCGTATCGCTTCTGTATTGCAAACGTATATTGATCTTATAAACCTAACTTTCATTATTAGAGACTTTAACACTCACAAATTCAGTATAGGGAGGGCGAGCAACTGTCCCAAGGTGATCGGGTTTCTCGTCCACAAGTCCCTCGTCAACAATATAGTGCTATGCGCCGACTTTGACACATCCCGACGATGAGGTGGAGGTTACGTATGAGGAGATTAGTAGAGCCATACAGGTCTCTAAATCTCATTTTACAGATGTGATGGAGGACTTCAACGCAAGAGTCGGCATGCGAAATGGTGACGAAGAAAAAGTGGGTCTTTTTGGCATTGGATGTCGGAACCAACGAGGCTAACTTTCTCGAGAAGGACAATCTCTATATGATGAACTTCTTCTTCAAAAAGATGCCTCAGCGCAAGTGGACTTGGATTAGCCCTGGTGGTTCCACAAATAGTGAGATAGATTTCATTCTGGCTGACAAACTGCACATATTTAATGATGTCTCAGTGATTAGCAGGCTTAAAACTGGGAGCGATCACCGAATGGTAAGAGGCACATTAAATATACAGGACATTTGAAAACTAATGAAATCTACTCTCCGCCCAACACCTGTCCAAATCCAAGGCTCCGAGAGCTTTCAGTTGGAGTTGCAGAATCGTTTCGCGTGCTTAGATTCTTGTGTCAAAACCCCGAAGTCCTGGGAGAAGTTGAGACGTACTACAGACATTTGTTTACCTCCTCATATACTCCTGTCACCAGATAGGCAAATGACAAGCGAGCTAAGTTGACCCAACACTATACCGGAGATATCACTGATGTCAGTCTGTATGAAATTAGGGGGGCCCTGAAGCAGCTAAAGAACAACAAGACACCGGGCGATGACGGAATCACAACTGAACTGTTAAAAGCTGGAGGAAGGCCTAGCAGTTGTTTGATTCCGTTATCAGTTGTGATACTACCCCGGAAGCGTGGAGCAGAAGTGTGGTGACGCTGTTCTTCAAGAAGGGTGATAAAACCCTATTGAAGAAGTATAGGCCCATTACACTTTTGAGCCTCGTTTACAAGCTGTTTTCAAGGGTACTCACTAATCGCATAGCACGCAGAATTGACGACTTCCAGCCTCCCGAACTAGCCGGATTCCGAAGAAGCTATAGCACCATGGACCACATACATACACTCAGGCAGGTGATGCAGAAGTCTGAAGAGTATAACCTGCCGCTATGTGTAGGTTATGTGGACTATGAGAAAACCTTGGATTCTATTGAGACCTGGGCGGTGCTGGAGTCTCTTCAGTGGTGCTAGCTCGACTGTCGGTATATCGAGGTGTTGAAGTGTTTACAGATATACAAATCAGCTATCATGTCAGTTCGATTAAACTACAGAAGCCCCATTCAATTGTAGAGGGGTGTCAGGCAAGGGGACAGTATTTCCCCGAAACTGTTCACGTCTGCTTTGGAAGATGTGTTCAAGCAAATGGAGTGGAAAGGGCTCGGCATTAACATTAATGGTGAATACCTCACACAACTTCGATTTGTCGACGATATAGTGATCCTGGCGGAATCGCTGTAGGACGTCAGTATTATGCTTGTAGGGGACCTGAACAGTGCTTCACAATGGATGGGTTTTAAAATGAACTTGGATAAGACAAAAATCATGACTAATGTCCATGTCACACCCATACCGGTAGTTGTTGACGGCACTGCTCTCGAAGTTGCGGACGAGTACATTTACCTGGGACAAATGATCCAGATGGGTATGTCCAACTTCGAGAAAGAGGTCACTCGCAGAATCCAACTCGGCTGGGCAGCGTTCGGGAAACTACGACATATCTTTTCATTCAAAATTCCTCAGTGCCTGAAGTCGGAAAATGTTCCAGTAATGTGTGTTGCCACTGCCAGTGTTACCGTATCCGAGACCACCTTTTATCAAAGACCACCTTTTACTGTTGGCCTCAGTCAAAGGCTAGAAGTCACACAGCACGCTATGGAACGAGCTATGTTAGATATTTCACTACGAGATAAGTTTTGTAACGATGAAGTCCGTAGGTAAGCGAACAAAAGTTATATAGCTCGCAGAGTTAGCCGGCTGAAGTGGCAATGGGCAGGCCACATCGTTCCAAGGACAGATAACCGATGGGGTCGAAAAGTACTCGAATGGCGGCTACGTCTCGGTAAAAGGAAAACTGGTCACCCCCCCGATCAAGTGGACTGATGACCTAAAGAAGACAGCGGGAAGCCGCTGGATTCAGAGGGCCCAGGACCGTTCAGAGTGGGAGGGGGAGGCCTATGTCCAGCAGTGGACTTTAAAAGGCTGTTAGATAGATAGGTAGAAATTCTGTATCAAATTTTTTTAAATCACTACCATTTCAGTCTTTTGATTTTTCATTTCAACCTTGCTAACACTATGTAAAATTTTCAAAACAAAACAATTAAGCTAGTATTAAGAGACTTTAACTTGAATGAAGCGCCATGTCACATATCATTTCCTTATATAAGTGACGCCACTTACACAAAAGAGACCGAAATTCATTGCTTGTAGCGACTAGACTTGTTTTGAATAGTTAATTTAAATACACAACTTCGTAAACAAGGCTTACTCTAACAGACTATCGTCTTCATTTATGAAGTCAGCAAAATTAAATGAACCGACGTTTCGGGAATAAAAGACGATGTCAGTTAATTTAAATATTTATATGTCTTTTTTGTGTGTGTTTACTTTAACCGAAGCCACTGCTTTTTACAGCGATTGCCAAAACAACTGAAATCCATAATATCCTATGACAAATAAGTAGGAAAAACACATCAACTCCATGATACAAATAGAAGGTAAGCAAGGAAAAACGAATGTAGCGACTGGGCACCAACAGAATAGACGTAGGGAAAAACACCTTTAGTGTTTAAAATAGCATTTCCTATGATGAAGAAAAACGATTTCAGTAACCTATAATATCCGAAACAAAAAAGGAAAAACACATCAAATAAAAATCTAACTATAGAGACAGTACTTCAAGCGGAAGATGGACCAAATTTGCTATAATTCGTTGTCACTTCATTTAGCGTCTGAAAAAATAGAGCCTAAAAGTGCCATTACTTGAAGCGACAAAAAAGTGGTCAGATCGCCACGAAACCAAGACCAATCGACGCAGAAAAAATCGCTGATTTCAAATATGTATATAACTCATTTTCGACCAAAGTGTCGCTTCAAGTGTTTTTCCTTTCCACCGTCGATATGTAATATATTGTCATGATATGTTATTATGTACGTTTCGAACGCGGATCCCTCATCTCGCTCTAGCAACGGCCCGTCACCGATCGCCATCCGTCAATGTCGGCAGCTGATATATAGGATACATCGCTATTACTGTACACTGTACCCCGACGTGTATCAATATGATATATTGGACGTTAAACCGACTATTTACCAGCCTTATATCTACCACTTTGTAATACCACAAACATATTGATAAAAAATTTGGTACTACATAAATACAGGATTAAATTGAAGTATGTATTCATTAAAGTCATGTCTATAGAAAAGGATAGTAGAAATAATATTATTTTGACGATTCAAAAATTACACACGTAATTTTTCAAGTTTTCACTCCCTCCGTGCCTTTTATTTTTTTCAGGGTACATTCCATACAGTGTGGGGTATCGTTAAAAAGGTCTTTCAAAAATATGAATCTCCTAGAACATTTTTGGATTAAGAGGTTCGTTTGCGAAATATTTGGCTTTAAAGTGCTAATTTTGAATAGAGTCAAGTGTCAAGGGGGAGCCTGCCGGCTAAACGGTTTGAGTTTGACAAGTGAAAAAATTCTCAAAATTAGGTTATGATGAATTTACAAGGAAAACTGTCACGAGTATGTTAGCATGAGTAGTTAATGAGATTGCGCGTGGCCTGACACGCCCAGAATTTTGTTTCGCTATTTGCCCGATATTTCGGCAAAACTACGTAAATAGAAACCAAAAATGGTAATACCCGATCCAGTTATGAGTTGAGCTATTACCCTACGCACAAAATATCCTTCCGTTACGTTGTCCACACAATAATAGCGTATCCGCGCCAACAATGGCCCAACATTCTTCAGCCCTATCCGTCAACGTCGGAGGATGATGAATCGACCTCATTTCCCGCACTAGCCCAGCGGCGGTTCCGTCGTCTGTTTTTGACAATTATTCCTGTTTATATTTCATTCTTAAAAAGAAGGACCGTGAAGTCAGTGGAGTAAAATAATATTATATCTATGGTTCTATTCAGTTTGACTACGAAGAGCTTCTGGAAAATCCACTGTATAAACAAACTATTATCATCTACAGCATACATGTTTTTTCACTAATGAAATAAAAAGTAGTGATAAGATTCTTCTATTTCTATACTATAATAAAACTCAAAGTGTCTGTTTGTCTACCCAGGCATCACATAAAAACCCTTGAACGGATTTCGATGAAAATTGGTAAAGTTGTTACTGATACCCTGGGTCATATTTTAGACAAATTTTCATCCCGGAAAATTAAAAGGTTTCCCGGGAAAACAGGATAAAACTTTGAATAAGTTAAAACATAATTTCCGTATGCAAAGCTGTTGCGCACAGCTAGTTACCAAATAAGTATCGTCTGCAAAGACGGACTACAGGTACAACATCGCAAAAACTATCAATAATTTACCTACATACATAATATCATGCTCTCTATGCTTGACCATTTATCATCGCACGATGAATCGGCTACTGATAATTTAGGGCTTTAGGCGAATCGAATGGTGCAACCCATGATACAAATGAACGTAAGCGGACCATTGTTATACAAAGGTCAGCGAATGTCAACCGAGACACATTAGAAACACAAATGGAGGATTTAAAACAAGAGCGAAGATTCATATTCGGCGTTCTTCAAAAAGGCGTAAAAAGAGCTCTCTATCAGTGCCGCTAATGCATTAGCGAGTAGCGACTCCTCTGGTTCTGCGCATGTCTATAAGACGATGGCTACTTAACATCGTACGTGTCCGGTTTTTTCGGTATTCCGTAAGAAATAACAAAAAATGAAGAGCACTAATGACAGACACCAAGGCCGCAAGGCCAGAAACAGACACCTTATTAACAAGAACCATTAATGACCAATAAGAAGCACTGGCATAGGCGCCCATTGTATCAAATTATTGCTCATCTGCTCAATTAATATAGAACGATCTCGACCCAGTACAAAATCTCAGTCACAACTGACCATTCATCATTGTCGATGTTAGATACATTAGCGTTGGCTGAAGACTGCGGTAGTTTTTTTGCAGACGTAAAACTATTCGGTTAGCAACTAAATTCTTGCCAGTGCTGAAGCTAAATATTACTTAATAAACTTATTAAACATGAATCAATTTTAGAAAGAAAGCATGTAGTTTGTCGCTAAAATTACGCTGCAAGAGATTGTATAATAATAGTGTACAATGTATTATAGCGGCGAAAGAAGCTATCACTCAGCTTGTTCTGGGACACCTTCGTCCCATGGCATGGCTGATCGTTTTTAGTGTGGAACCTTTTTCTTGCGTAGACGTTTTTAAATCCGTTGTTTGATGAATCGTCCCATTATGCACTGTGTTGCCATAACATTTGCACAACGATCTTTTATTGCTCTTCGACTCTATCAACACAAAACACGGACACGACTGGAAATGCGCATTAACTAATACGCTTACTTATCTGTCATCTGTCCATCATATTTTACAAACACAATAACAGTTATTATATTCTGAATAAGGGTGACATTTGTAGCAATAGCATTCCGTGTTGCGAGATGCTTAGACAATTGTAATAGCAAAAATAACTAACCAAAACAAAGAACATTTATCTAACACAAATGTTTGGCTCGACCTGGTTTCAAACTCGGGACACTGAGATACCCAAAAGGATGACATCTGAGCTAAGTTGTTGTTCATAGAACAATAAAAGAAAGGTATTCATGAAAATTCATTCTAGGTTACATGTACCTAACCAACGTCCAACATAAAAACATAAGTAACCTAAATTTCTTTTAACATATTCCGTCAGTTTTTAACAGCGCAATAAATCATGCCCCGGATTTACTATCAAAGGTAACAGCAAATTTAATGGTGAGCACTTTTAGTAAATTTCAGAAAAACCTTTGGCCTTAACCCTTTCCACGAAACGTACATTAATTCGCAAAGGGATTTTTATATCCGAAAAATTTTCGTAGATCCATCATCGCCTACGCGAATAGACCGATAGGTTTTAGTTACGCTAAATTGGATAAAAGGAAATTTGTGAGCGTGATAAGCAAATTTTTTATGACTATATTATTGGAAGAAATGCCTGAGGTACTGCACAAACTATACCACTTAAAAACTTCAAGCAACTACAAGGATACTTAGTTTATTTATTATTTTTGGTGCGATGTAAATAATAGTTATTTCTAACTTACATCAGAATGTGATTAAAAAATAAGTAAACAGTTTATCTTGAGACAATTTCAACATACGAGTATCTAAATATCCATAATTCAATGATCAAAAAATTCAAAAGCGTCCATAGAACGCTAGGAGTTGAGAATAGAGACATGCGGGCCTATTATGAACTCTTAATTCCAGCCAAGTCCCAGTGTAAACGTCAAAGTATACTAAAGAGGTCACGTGACACTTTTTAGCCAATCATACGTCGTTCAAAGCTCGATAAATGAATTGCCTGGAACATGAATGGTTTTTTAAAAGTTCATAATAGGCCCAATGGAGAGGACAACTTGACACATCAAGTTACTGGCAAACCCACGATGACCTCACGCCGCCCGAAATCCGCCGACAAGGTTTAACGACCTGGTTAAGCGTCTGCTTAACGCACTCAAATGAGCGTTACCTAGAAATGAACGGGGCTCGGAACTTTTCCAAAGAGCCCTTTAAAAGGCTTCCAAGAATACGCCGGGCGCCGGGCAGGCTTGCCTCAGCTCGACTTAAAAAGTTAATATAAACCTCCATTACATAAAGAGCTAAAGGTTCAATAAGTCATCTTTAAACATTTTCGAGCGGGTTATTTTGTTCATTTCATGTATAAATGCGTTTAATCTAGTTCAAACCGGTTTTATCTGACATTCATTAGCATTAAGTAAACAAGTGCAGACGCATTGCATCCATAATACAGCACCAGCAGCTTATGTTATTGTATATGTTACAAAGTGCTAAAATACTGTTTGAATGAATGAAGCATTTTGTTTTTACATGAATTATGATGTTAAGTCGATTTCACATAGACCTCCATAGCAAAATGTGTTTATAAGCATCAATGATTCTCTCCAACAGAAAGTCAACAAGACACACTATGAGGCTTGGGATCGAGGCAAGAGATTTACATCTATAAAGCTAGGTGTACGGACACTAGACAGACTCCACAGTCCACATATACCCGTTTCCTAGTTGCGTGTTAAAAAACACCTTATCCTACTAATATTATACATAAATCATCAATACTAATATTATAAAGAGGAAAGATTTGATTGTTTGTTTACATTGAATAGGCTCCGAAACTACCGAACCGATTTGAAAAATTATTTCACTGTTGGGAAGCTACACTACCCCCGGGTGACATAGGCTATATTATATTCTTTTTTTACTACTTTCCTGAAGCGAAGCGAGGGCGATTTCCTAGTATTTTATAATGTGAAAATTTGTGTGAATGTTTGTTACTCTTTCACGCAAAAACTACTGAACGGATTTTCATGAAATTTTGCACACAGATAGACCATGATCAGGAGTAAGACACAGTGTACTTATTACCCCGGAAAACGCGGACAGAGCCGCGGGCAGAGCGCTAGTTACGCTATAACGGCAAATACTGTTGCCTCCCTCGCTGGCCGAGTAAATATTTGCACAACAATCCACGAGTCCACAGCCGTCCTCGGTACTGCCGTAGACTGAGAACGCTAAAACGAATTGGCATTTTACCTCTCACTCGCACGCGAAGAATCCACGCTCAAGCCCAACCAAGCTTCGTTAAACAGAACAACATTATCTTTTATCCACAGGGATAGCTAGACAGCTGCATGGCCACGTTTTGGGAGAAGAATGAAAGTAGGGTTTCGAAGTAAAATCGGAACCCTTATAGTATCGTCATGTCTGTCCGTCCGTCTGTCTGTCCATTCATCCGTCTGTCCGAACCACAGTGCCGAGACCCTTAGTACTAGAAGGCTGTAATTTGGCATGGATATATTTATAATATGACATATTTATTAAAACTCCAGAAAGGTAGGATAAAATCTGTTCTTTTCAGGAAACGGTAAACTGTATAGAGTTGCGCCGAATATTCGTATCCTTGTTTGGTGTAGTTTTTGATGGGCCGTATTGAGTTACTCTGTCGCGGTACTGAATAATAAACGAATATTTTAAATAGCATGTAGGTATAGACCATTTTAGTGGTCTATAGTACTGTATGTCTATGCGCAAACAAAACGGATGGGCCCCAGACGCCATGTTTAGATATGATTGGAGGAGAGCTGTGGCTGTGTTTTTCGTCTGTTTGCCATTTGCTTGTTTGTTCAAAACCACGCTTTGAGCTCGGAACTACTTGCGTAGAAACATTATAATTTCGCGAATGTTTGAGGTTTAAACTTCGCTTTGATGAATAAACTAGGAGTTTTTAAGTTTAGTAGGGTTCCGAAGTAAAATCCGAACCCTTTTTTCTTTTTTATTTAACTAAACGGTTGGAGTTGGACAATTGAAAAAATCTCAAAAATACGTTATTATAATATGAGTTACAAGAATATGAGTAGATGAGTAGTGAGAAATAATATGAGTAATGAGATGAGTTTACAAGGAAAACTATCACGGCTATATTATCAATATTAGTAGTTAATGAGTAATAGTCCATAAACTTACTAATTCGGATCGGAACCCACCACTGCGCATTGCCTGACACGCACTTGCCCGGTTTTATTTATTCACAAAAGCCTGTTGCAAAATTAATAAAAAAAACACGATGATGTTTCAATCTAGCGTTATAAGTCTGCGATTGTTTTCTATTTTTATGAAAATATTTTTATTTAGAAATTTTGTATAAATAGATAGGTATAAAACACAAAAAAATATGTTTGTAGGTATGTCCTTTATATTTCATTTTCGATTTTCGACTTTTCCTATACAACATTTTTGCGTAGGATCGATAGATACGTCGGGTATTCACTAGTTTGTATACATTATAACATTAAGAAAAATCCTGTAGCCTAATTGGTAATTAGTAATTACCCCACCGACGAAGCGAGTGGGCCCAGGTTAGATTCCCGACTGCGGCAGACATTTTTTGAGATTTACAAATGTTTGTTGTCATGTCGTGTGTTAATGAAGGCTTAATGTTGTCAATTTAACAGGTATATATGTAATTTCTTATGTCTTAGATATATATTTATTCTGTGGGCACGTCCATATGACCTTCACTCAACAACAAGAGTTGGTAAGTAGTTGGTCCTAATGCTGCGACGCGAGTGAGCATTTTAACAAAAGCTTATTAACAAAATGTAGGGTACACCATCAAAGAAATAGCAACCCTTTATAATGTGCGCGACACGTGTTCTAAAAGGGAATTAATTACGTTTCAAATACTTACACACCTGTGTTACGCACCTGGGGCTTAACTGTGTGCCTTTGTTAAAGTCCCCCAAACCAAGGGTTTAACTTTACCTGTTTATAATTTGAAAGAGTTTCGGGGTCACCAATGGTGGCTTTACACCGATCAGAGAGACTGGACATGTTATTGTGAAACATTTTTTTTATTTGGTTTACAATTGTATGTTTTCCACTAACGCATTAGGTTAAAGGTCGCAGCTCATCTACACAACACCCCTCCCACCCAACCAAAGTATGAGAATTCAAATATAGACTTAAAATCGTGCTCTGTAGGTGCACTTTACAGTAACAACAAAAATTAGCAGCCCGCGCGCGGGAAGCAAGCTTACCGCAACCTTGCCACTCAATAGTTGCATCTACAGAGCACGATTTAAAGTTTATATTTGAATTCTCATACTTTGGTTGGGTGGGAGCGGTGTCGTTTAGATGGGCTACGACCTTAAGTGTCCTGTAATGTTAGTGGTAAGTTTATATAAATAAATAAATGTACACATCGGACGAGGGCAAAATCAGAGTTTATATCCACGCATTTTGTATTGCATTATATAATGTACTAGGCTGTAGTAAACCTCAGTAGCATTCAGATGCTAGTCCTTTTTACTAAAGAGACATTTATAAAATCAGTCAATCACAAGATCACAACTGGTGACTTTTTTTAAGCGATAGCTGTTGGCCCTATCGGCCTTTACAGCATCACGCGGATAAAGGGGCGAGCCTGGAGACAGCCTAAAAAGACCATATTTTAAGAGGTGAGAGTGACAGGTCCAGACCTCGAGAAGTAGGGATATACGATGGTTTCGAAGGAACCCAGGGGTTAGGACCTCGGCTTAGGACGTTGCTTGGAGGAGGGCATCATACGGATCTTACAGGATGTCCAGGGCAGCGGCGACCATTCACCATCCAGATCCGTCTACATGTGTAACGACAAAAATGTACGAAAACTACCATCAGTACCACTAATTATTATAAAACGTCTGACTGTCTGTCTGAACCCAATAAACTCAAAAACTAACGGGGATGTTCATACAGTTTTCATCAATGGACGGAGTGATTTATGAGGAAGGTTTTAGTGTAAACATAAAGGTTTCGTTTAATTCGTTGTACTATGATTGTGGAAGAAGTCGGAAAAATTATTTCATCTAAGATTTCCATTGGCGTGCACCGTATAAACCAAGTAAAAGTTATCTCGCCAAAAATAAAAATTGAGGCATAATATCTACTCTCATGTCCTGCTCATGGGGAGCCAAGGTATTTATTACATAATAATAAAAATGAGGCAATATTAATATCATCAATCATCAGTATCATCGCATAAGACGTAAAAGACGATAGAAGCTGGCCCGCTTGGTGGTAACACTTCGCATAAGGATTAATAAATATTATTATCAATTAATTAACATTATTACTGGTATTAATATGTTTCCTTCAAGGCTAGCTGTGGTAGCTATTTGAGTCGGCCGCCATTGACTCGTGTTCCAACTGGTGGTATAAGAGTTCTTTCTTCTTCTCTCCTTCTCGGCCGGCAACTCATCGGTGATGCCTTTGGTGTCGCAAATGTCCACGGGCGACGATACCCACTTACCATCAGGTGAATCTTCAGCTCATTTTTCAGCTATTTCCATAAAAAAAGTACATTTATCACGATCTCGAACAAAAACCTTAGCAACATTATAAAATCTAGTCTCCTTTTATTGACTTAATTTTTACAAGAAAAAAATAGATTGATTCCCAAATATTGGTCATTTTAATGTCAAGACAGCTTTTATCCTCTTAACCCTTTAATATTTTATAACTGGTCCCACATTTAATACCTTTTCCATGCCGAAACTGTCAAATAATTTTATGATTATTTTATGGCCAAACATCCTAAAACTCTCTACTGCAAATAAAGAATTTTATACTTTTCAATAAAATACTTACCGTTCTTTATAAATAAAAGTTTTATTACTCTGTACAAAAAACAACAGCAAACATAAACAATTTTTATGACTAACTCAATTGAGAGCGATGTCTGTAACTAACTCAATGTGATTCGTATGACTAAATAAATTGTGGTGTTAATTAAAACAAATCACTGTAAAAGTATAAACATTTATGACATAGATAAATGTCATATTGTCTTCTTATCATACACTAGTGCTCTACCCACGTCTTTGACCGCGTTTACCAGGATAATAAGTATATTATATGTATGTTACTAGTAAAAGCTAGTAACGGCTTCGCCCGCGGTAGTGGTTTCGAAACGAAATTTTTTATTAATTAATTTAGATGAAAGATTTAGATAAGTGGAATGATGGATTAGAATACATCATATTAGATATTAGATGATCGTGGCATCGCACGCGAGGATATAGATTTTTTACAAGTCCCAGGGGAAACCTGAACTTTTCGGGATACAAAGTAGCCTATGTGAAAATCCAGGGTATCTCCATTCTAAATTTCAGCCAAATTGATTAAGTAGTTGTGGTGTGATTGAGGAACAAACATACAAACATCCAAACATCTCCACAAACTTTCACATTATTTGTAGTTAGAAATGTAGTTTGTGGTTAGAAAATTATTCGTCCAACAAATACCTTTAGGTAATATTATGACAGGCTTAAGTAGAGCCTAAAAACTTGTATCAATCTTAAGCAATCTACAAAGTTAAGTAAATGTAGTTTTTGTGGTTAGTGTTTTGTGAGGATGTATGGATGGATCATATTTAAATTGTAAGTAGGATGCCTACTTAACACAATTTGTCATCAACTAACCATCCTGGAGAAGTAATGATTTACAGAATTGACACACCATTCAGAATATTATGGTAGTTCCTTAACAATAGCTTTCTGTCAATGAAGCTGGTAATGATTTGTGCAAGGGTGAGTATACAATGATTAACTTGTGATACAACTGTTACAATTTCATAAAGATACAAATGTCTATATAAATAATAAATATATGGTTATCTTGGATTAGCTATTAAACTATCAACCAAGAGGAACATTAATCCATATTAATCTCCAATAAAGCAAAACTGGTGTTTTAAACTACTAATGTTTTGAAGTTAAATCACAACAACTTATTGAAGTATGTTTTGAAGAATCAACTCAAATAGCATACAAGTTAATCAGACTCCATTATGATAGCCTAATCTATTATACAAACAGTAAACTAGTGCCTATCACTAATATTTGCCCAGCACAAGCTGTGATAAACAATGTTTACGAGTACATCTTTTCTGGAATGATATAAAGGAGACTAGGATGGTTTCTAACAATCTTAGGCTAGAAGATGAATTATTAAGCTATAAGAGAAAATTGAGCAAATTTTGACAATCTGTGAGTAAAATAATAAGAGATTTTGTAAAAGTGAGATTATTAAAACAGGCGAAAAAAATTGTTACAATTCTTGACATTGTCACCAATTTTGCTGATTGCCAAAATAAGGAAGAACTTTGGTGTGTTCAATCACTAAAGGAATTACAGGTCAAAGGCACTGGTTTCTTCTTTGTGCTATGGCAGCTATGTATAAAAGTCACTTGCACCTGTGAGTAATGTTTATGTGACAATCACAAATATATTTTTTCACAAGCTGTCATCAGTCAAGGGACAATTTATAAACCATGACGAGCCGAATAAAACTAACATAAGTATTATATAAAGTAGTAAATCGATTCATATACTTTAGTCAGGTGTTTCTATGTATTAGGTAATATAAATAATATACTATAAATTTTATTACAAAATATGATGATAATATTTAACTTTTTAATTATTCATCCGTTGTAATTTGAGTTATTACTTGCACTTATAAATACTTATAAGTAATAAATCTACTCAGATTACAATATCAATTTATTTTGTAACGTAAATTAACAAATACTCATTTTTTCACAAATTCTCTTTTTCTAAATTGCAGAATAACCTGATATTTAATATTTAAATACAGAAAAATATGACTATTTTTCAACTCTCATTTTATAAACTCTCATTTTAATTGTTTCAGTCAGTAGCCCAAAAGTACATGATGAGTGATGAGTACATGTTATTTGTTTATCAATATACAATACACAATTGAATACCTAACCCTTGTGATGTTGTATGTTATAAAAACTGGGCAAATTGTAGTTAATTTTAGTACAAAACTACTAACAGACAACATCGCCCAAAATGTGGCAGCCATATTTCACACATGGCCAAATTGATTAACAGGGTTAAAAGCTAATGTGGTTCTACAGTTCCTCTGCAGTTCTAATAGTAGCTGCCTAACAGCTGCATCAGCTTTGGACTCAGTGAACTGCCCAAAGTTAAGGTTTGAGAATATCTCAACTCCCAACAACTGAAGGCAGTTGAATTAAATAATATTATGAGTATAACCTAGAAATGGCAATTGAAATACAATAATAAATTTGACATTATCCGGTGAGACCATCCATTTAAGACAGTGACTCAACTATTTATGGTTTGTTGGGAATTTCATAATATTTCTGAAAAACATACATTTATTATGATGATTCTGATACAGAATTATAGAAAAACATAAATTCATTATTTTAGCTATGAATAAGAGCTAAAGATTTTCTTATTTTAGAGGTGTGCATATTGCTGTAGAAAACTGATCTGCCAGTAGCTGCAATTAATAAGTAAGCAATGGACATAGTTTTCAGGTAATATTTTTACATAAACACATTACACTGACCTATCAGAACTATTGTCTGGAGTTTAGAAACCAAGAATTTGGCCTCCAATACTTTTAAGTGAAGTTATGCATATTAAAAAGGATTATAACAAGCCATCAACAGAATATATAAGAAGTTTTGCTCTTGTTTCTGGCAGTGTTTACTAACTGGAAAAGCAATAATACTAACATGCCAAGAGGCATCCTGGTGTATTAATATTACTGCCTTTCCAGTGACCATATAAATCTACATCATAAATATCATAATATCTTTCAATGTCAATGTGGTAGGTCACTTTAGCAAGTTTTTTGTCCTCAAGTGCTTGTCATCAAGTACTATGTACCAAAAGTTATAGAAACTAAAAACTTTGTTTAAAACTCAATGCATATATTATGCAGGAAACTTGTGATCTTTGACCCAGAATTTACAGATAATTTGCCCAACAAAACTTACATAACAAAAGTGGTTCTCAAATGCTTGGATACGCTCAGTACTTGAGAGGGTAATGTTTATTTACAAACAAAAATACCGTTGAAACAATCTAGTGTAATACTATCTAGCGAAAAACATTAACAAATCATTTTTGATGACATGTCAAGCTAATACAAAGACAGACAGTACGAATTTGTCACTCATCGGTATCGTAAAACT
Organism: Thymelicus lineola; assembly: GCA_963932265.1. NCBI lineage: Eukaryota > Metazoa > Arthropoda > Insecta > Lepidoptera > Hesperiidae > Thymelicus > Thymelicus lineola. The sequence continues at coordinate 9,373,558 of OZ010705.1, read as the reverse complement.
TTACGACAAAGAGATTACGTTTAGAGTTTAAATATCGATATACGATTGATGGGGAGGTGACTGAATAAAAAATGGTTCCTCGCCAACGTGAGAATCGAACAGCTGCGAGCTACGGCCGGCGAGCCGGCGCCTGCCCTAGCCACGCCACTAAACTCCCCGATATAGCCAAATAGGTTAGCACTCCTGACGAAACTTTTAACTTGTCCTAGACCTTCATAGCATAAAAATGTATACAGAAAAAAAAATTGTACTCACGTGAAATCACCGGTATCATCCAACAACAAGCATCATTCCAGTCCAAAAAGGACTGCCACTGAATAAATAATAATCACAACTGAGCACTGAACATTTTACATGCCTTTCAACGAAATATTGCACAAACGGCGTAATAACCATCGATAACTCATAACAGATTACACGAAAACACATACACAGGAACGAGATATTAACTAGAAAACTTAATTATTCACAACTTAAACGAAATAACACCTAACTTCGAGCATCACTTTTCTCCGTCCTTGCATTCACATAAATTGGCAGCCATCTTGCGTTCGTGCAAAACGGTAAAATGTTGCCAGTTGAAAACTTTTTAATTTTCCATTCCAGGACTAAACTTTTATTACCTTTGTGTCATGGTATTTTAATATCGGATTCATGAATGTTTAAGCTTAGAACTTTTACTAATGATACTATAATATTTATATTAGGTTTTTTTGTGTAGGTACTTTTTTTTAATCTTTATTGAACCAAAGAAAAGTGGTACAATAGGCGAACTTAATGCTAAGTAGCATTCTCTCACAGTCAACCTTCAGAATGTGCAGAGAATAGTTGAAGGCGGTACAATAACCACAGAGAACAATAATTTATATATAAATTTATAATATTGACGAATAGAGGGGAAATGATAAAAAGAGACAATGATACATATTGACAGAGAAAAATAATGCCGAAAAGTGAAACAAGATAAATATATAAATACTTACATATACATTATATACTTACATATACATATATACATATATTACATACTTACATATACATACACATACATACTTACATATACATATATTATAACTATTTACCTTTTTCTTAACTTTTCGTCCCGAATAAGAAGGTTTTTTTTAATTCTAAAAGTTTATATTTTAGTGATTTTATTGATTTTAACACAAAATTAGATAATATTTCCCAGTCGTAGGATCTATGAAATTCAATTATGTATAATTCTTTTTAATTCATGCAGCAAGTATTCGCCATAATAACATCATTTCAAAGCTTGTTAAAAAAAATTATTTCGATATATTATTAGGTAATCATTCGATACTTACAACACTGAGAATAATGCATAGACACCTAGATATTTTTTAAATTATGATAATAATGTCAAAGAGCCAACTCCAATTTTTGGAATGTAAAAAATGTGGATTAGTTTCAATTTAGTTTTTTCTTATAATTATTTTTCTATATTTGGACATAATAATCATTCAAAAACTATATAAAAGCATTCACAAATTTTGTCTATGTCACTTTGCAGGAATGTTAAAAAAGGCACGTCAGCGATCTGACAGTTGTGCAGATGACATAACTCTATACTCTATTATACAACCCACAGAGTATTATAACACTACCACAGAGTACTTAAACACTACGTTTTCTAAGTGCATTCAACAAAAATGAGTTACAACACACGGTCCATAAAATGTTATCACAAATTATATGATTATTTTTATGAAACGACTACTTGGATATGCGTTTTATAAATATAGATTGTAAGTAGTTAAATAAGGTGAGCAAGAAAGAAAACACATCGGTAGTTTCTTGCTGCTTCTTCACCCGGGCCCTCTCACAGTAGGGCCTTGTAATATTTTGCATTGGCTACTTGGCATAGCTTGCATGACTTTCAAAAAGTTTTATTAAACCAAACCAATTTTGAAAAAAATATTTGAATTTTTGATATATTTTTTTTTTGCCCTCAAGAGACGATCTTGCTGCATGTTAAATATATTTTCGTAGGATAAACTTTTCAATAAGGACCATCGAATTAAATGCCCATATTTTTTAGTAGATAGTATTCATTAAAAGAAAGCGTTTTGCAAAGTTTTAGGTTGCGGAAACTTACGGTTCATTTTTTTTTACTTTTCATACAAATTGGCAAATAACACGCAATTATTTTATTTTTTAATTAATTTCTAGATCTAGTGTTAGCTTTGTGTTTGAGTTTTACGTTTCAGTTCAAAACCACTAATAAATCGTAGTTCATACAAGTTTTTTTACTTTAACTAGAATCTTGTTCTAAAGTATCGAGTACTTCAGAAAGTATTGATATCTACTCAACTCGAAAGAAGGATAGGTTAGGTTATGGTTGTCAGATTTTATTTAGGAGAAAAATAGGAACCCCGCGAATCGGGGTTCCGTCGACATCTATGGCGAAGACCTTCGCCATGAAAAAAAACTGAACTCAAATTGAAAGGATAGGTTAGGTTATAGTTGTCTGATTTTATTTAGGAGAAAAATAGGAACCCCGCTAAGCGGGGTTCCATCGACATCTATGGCGAAGCCCCTCGCCATGACAAAACAACTGAACTCAAATCAAAAGAAGGATAGGTTAGGTTATGGTTGTCTGATTTTATTTAAGAGAAAATAGGTTCTGGAGTTTAATATGAATATTTTAGTACTGAGGTTAGAAAATTTATTTTCCATTTTCTCGGAAATTGTGCGTCGCTGAGAGTTGCGAGTGGTATCGTTGTAATCAGGAGCGAATCCTTTATAAAAGTATGATTAATAAACAATGATTTAGCTTGATAAATTCTAAATAGCGCTATTCTAACCTTAAAAGTTTAACGATGAATATCTCCATAACCATGGAGTTCCGCAGGATGGGGATGGCACAGGGGGGGGGTAGATACCCCTAAAACATCATATATCAATCCATACTGGAAAGTTTAACCTTTTCGTACTTATTAGGTTTTCAGTTCGGTTTACACGTAGTTAAGTAAGTAGATAGGTAACTTTTTTACATACAAGGTTGTCCCATCAGCAGAACAATTCGTTAAAATATTTTTTTCCAATAAATCATTTTCATTTTTTCCAATAATATTATACTTGTAAACTGAACATTTTATATGCAAATGGATACACATGAATTTTTATGTAAAATCGTGAGATCCCTTCTTCATTAAGATATGTTGTGTATTATTATATTGTCTTACAGTAAACAGCTAAAATTGGGCAGCCGTTAAATCCGTTAAATAGTTGATATACGCAAGTACATATATTTACTAAAATTTTCTGTTAGGGTCACTTCACATAAAGTTTACTTCAAAAGTCTAGATTGTAATGCTGTCTGTATTTCTTCTGATGATCTGAGGATCTTAGGAGTACTTAATTAATTTTACATTACTTTGTTACGTTTATGGTTGTTGGTTTTGGATATTACTTATTACTTTGGGTATTACTAAATACGATATTATAAACAGAATTATTTTTCATAAAATAAATAAAACAACAGTCAAGTAAAGTAAATATTTTAAATTTAATTTTTTTGTTTTACATAAATTAACTTACAGACCACAGGTCTTACGTTTACCATAACTTAGACATAACGTTATCAATTGACGATGTTAGTTTAATCTAAGAGAGAAATAGAAAAAATGCAGATTCACTTAAACATACGAACATATTTTTGGTAGTTTTTCAACGTTTTAACAGTGAAACAATATCACAAATATTTGTATAGTACGAAATCAATATAAGGCCTTCTAAAACGAAGGAATTTCACTTATCTAATGTTAATTTAATTTTAACAAGGTTAAGAAATCGAATGTCTAACACGAACGTGGAATGCCACAACAAGCCATTCCATCGGTACAAATTATTATAAAAATGCAATATTAACACAAAGTCGAACAGGTTCTGACTAGACAATCACACACAAAGTCTGTTAAGGACTAAGGCCTCGGTTCCAACACTGGATAAGGACACTTGTAAACTCAATCCTCTTTAAATCCACTTCTCAAGCTACGTCTGCTAGGATTTTCTCTCGAAAATAGCGACGATGTTCCTAATTAGTTCCTTGCGTCGTCGGGACGGGAGGTCGCGTGGGGAGGCCATCATTTTATGATGACTCCGGGACTCTTCTGGTATTCCACTGGCAGGAAGATGTGCATCAGTTTCTCTATCTCCCCACGACATAGAGGACAGCGGCTGCACCTGTCGACAAGGAAAGGTTTTTGTTAGTGTTTAATAAAGAAAGAGTAAATTTCACATGTGTTGAAAAAAGGGTGTAACGTATATTTTGAAAAGTCTATCGCCCCAGTTCAGAATCACTAATGATAGTTAAATCAGTGGTTAGTTAAATCGCTCCTTACTACAGAATTTGTATGGTGATTAGTGAATCTGAGTTGGGGCGTAAGAGGGATATTATGATGGTTTTTGGGTTGCTGTAAACAGATCAAAATAAAGAGATCATTATTTATTTAAAAGCAGCGATGCAGTTACATTTCCGACAGTACAACCTTTCTAATGCGATAGCAAATTATAGGACCAAGTGAGGTATTTGTGGCTAGTCGACCTTTCTTCCAAACGGACAGAAGAAAATGATTAGCGTAGTCTATCAATAGGCTATTAGGCTATGATTATCGCCAGTGCCGACGCGTGGCGTTAGAACCATTGACGCCCCAGGCAAGAATATTGTGGCGTATTGTATTGTATTGTAAGAATGTTGTGGAATATTGTAGAAAATCAAAATCGAGCTTTTTTGTGCTCGAAAATTTTTTGCTGAACCAATGGGAACGATTATTAAGAATTTTATTTTTGCTCCTCATCCCAAATTTGGCGCCCTAGGCCGTCGCCCAACCTTGCTCCCCTAACGCCGGCTCTGATTATCGCCGAGTCTAGTCCGGACCACTTCGACAAGCGAATTTTCTCTGAGCGTTGCGGCTTTAGCCTTTTGGCAAAATGCCGCGTCATCGTGCTAGTGTCTACCGGAAACTTAGTTTCAGTACCAGCAATGATCATTGAAATTTCAACCTTATCTTAATAACATGAAGGTATATCTATTCGCTACATACCTGGGCGCGCACTCGTGGCAGCACAGCACGTGGCGACACGGCAGGAACAGCGTGTCGATGGCGCCGTCCATACACACGCGGCACGCGAACCCAGAGCCGCTGCGCGAGCGCGACCGGGACTGCGGACGGACAGACAGACAAACTTAGTTATTGCAGCTAACAGATTCCTTATGAGTTATGAATGGTATAGGGTATTGAGCTAAATAATAACAAAGATATATATTTATTTGACCGCCTTCGTTGGTCTCCCACTGCCCAAAGGTTGTCTGGCAGAGAATGCTTTTAGCATTAATTCCGCCTTTTGTACCACATTGTTTTGGTATAATAAAGTTTAAATAAATAAATAAATAAAGATAAGTTATAGGCTAGTGGTTTGAAAGTCGATCTCTAGTTCAAAGCTAGTGTAATCTACACGTAGCTACCGCTGTATCAGCCGGGCAGCCGTATCAATTTGAACAGGGCTTCCTTAGTGCCTTGAGGTAGAATGACAGTAGCGTCCCTCTAGGCGCTGTCTGGCAAAACTGTCACGTTTTGCGTTGTGATAGACTCCTAGAGCGTCCTGGCGGCGAGTCTTTGGCAAGCTTTTTTTATTGGTTAGAGACACCACGGTAACAAGTGGCCCCTTTTCTTCATAGCCGTAGGAAATAGCCGACAAACGAACTGACGATCCATCTGTTGATGGATAAATAAACCAAAAATTATCGCCACCAAAACCAAAAATATTTTTTTTATAAATTTACGCCGTATCAGGCTATTGCAGCGCCCCCTAGTGGTCTACCGCATAAACATATCTATGAAGCTGCTCTATAATGATACCTTTTGAATGCGAAAAACCGCAATGAAATCGGCCCACTAATTTTCATAGAAAACGGTAACAAACATACAAACAACCTCTATGGGATGAATTATGTTACACTACACCGTGCCGGGCACGAGGAATTTCACAAACATTTTACGAGGCTCGGACGCGGACGTCGCAAGGCGTCGTCCTAATTGGCAGCGATCGTACGAGCAAACGATGCGTTCATCGTAGTGCGATGAAAATGATTATTATGCTCGTGCGATGACTTGCGAGCTTTAATTAGGACACGCTTATTTAGTGTGTGTGTTTAATTTCGTCGTGCGACTAAATCGCATCATTTGCTCCACAGACATAGAGATACATGTCTGTGGTTTGCTCGTACGATCGCTGCCAATTAGGATGACGCCAACATGTCACATCCGCGTCATGTAAAATGTTCAAATCTCACTAGATTTGAATCCGTGCCTCGTCCGATCCGTCGCGTTCCGTTCCGTCCGTAGTGGGTAAAAAAGGAAGAAAGGCTATCTAGATTCTAGAAGTTATTACTATCACACAATTACGACGACTTGACGACCAGTGTGGCGCAATGGTTACCATGCCGGATCGCCGCGCCAAGGGTCCTGGGTTCGACTCCCAGCGAGGCGGAAATTTGAATGATGAGTTTGAATTTCTGTTCTCGGTCTGGGTGTGAATGTCTTTGTCTTGTGTGTTGTCCATGGCACCCACGATACAGGGAATCCTAGTGTGGGGCTATGAGTGTGAAGCGTTATTTATTTATTTATTTAATTACCTGGTCAGGCGCGTCCCCCGAGCGTCGCCGTGCGCGCGGCGCGTGCGTCGCGTGTGTCGCGGCACGGGCGTGTGCGTCGCGTCGCGCGCGGTCGTGCACCTCGCGACACGTGCGGCGGATATCGAACACGTATCGCCGCCCTAATGTGGATGAGTCGTTGAAGATTGATGCTATTGTGCCCTGGAATGGAGAGTTGATTTTAGTAATATGACAGAGGACTGATCGAGGATTTTAAGCTCTTTTTTGTGGGTATATCTGGCATCGTTATATCCAAGTCATTACATACTAAGTAGATTAAGATTTATGTCATGTGTTAGGTTAATAACTTCTGGGTTTGTTTTAATTGTATGAAAGGTGGCACCACAAGCAAAGCTACGCGAACTCGGGATCGTCGATCGCCCTGAAAACCAGCGGTCGTAGTTTTCCTGCGGCCATTGCTGAGTGCGGTCCCTTTTCATACAGTTTGACTGCAACTCATTACTATCAGGTTTATAAGTTTTTTTTTATTTTGCTTTTCCTTGTTGTTGCAGCATCTTATGAAATAAAAATATTCTATTCTATTCTAATAATGTAACATACATACAAACAATGTTAAGAATTACTCATTGGGGGTAATCTATGGGATTACTGCACTGTCCCGTACCTTCGTTGGTATGGTAGTGAACCTGGTTGCAATATTCAATTCCCGTCCAGAATACTTTTATGTGAGCGTTTTAAACTTGTTTTTAATGTAAGTACAGTTTAGTTTTGGTCACTTTTTTCAAACATTAAAGACACGCATAAAGTTTAGTTTATGGCTAGTCAATTAGAGCCTTAGCGTTCCACAATTTTGTTCATACAATTTGTTTAATTAAAGACACTTCGTAGTGCGTGAGAGCATGGTTAACCATAATTGGAAAACTAGCAATTAGCACTTACAAGTTTGGTAAATTAATGAACTATTAAAAGGCGAAGTATAATGAGAATGATTGGCTGCCACGACCCCAACGAATAAGTAATAGTTTAAAAGTGTAATAAGCCTATTCAACTTTGGTAAATGAATCCCCCATTAGGTATGACTTATGAGGCGTGGGTTGAAATATAATGAGAATTATCAGCTGCCACGCCCCCAGTGACGAGGTATAGTTTAACAGCAATCAGTATGACAGGCAGGCGGACTGCCGGACAAAGTCCACTATTAATATTCACGGTATAATTAACTGTAGGTAAGTTGGACGTTTGGCGAAGACATTAGCATATAAGAACCAGTCTTATCTATCATATAATATGTGATTTCAAACTTAACTCATCAAGGATTTGCATAATTATTTTACTTTGATACTCGGCGATTTAGCCACACGATCAAACTGGGTTAATATCGAAGTACAATACACATAGTAAGCAATTGAGGGTAGCCGTAAATTCAAAATCTACTTTTTAAAAGATGCATGCAAATAAAGATATTGAAATTGAAAAAACATATATTTCATAAAGAAGCAACTACTAAGTATTGTTGGAGTATTTTATTTAATTCCTGGCGGTCTATGAACTCTTAATTCCAGCTGAGTTCCAGCTATGTTCCAGTGTAAACAACAAATTCGTACTACCAAAGCGGTCACGTGACACTTTGTAGCCAGTCAAACGTCGTTCAAAGCTCGATAAATGAATTGCCTGGAACATGAATGGTTTTATAAAAGTTCATAATCGGCCCGCTCTGGTCAGGAAAACCTTTATTATAGACTTAAATAATAATATGTTAATTATTAAATTTATATTCAAATTCCATATTATTTGGTTTATGAATCAAGTACAGGTTGTAAAATAACTGCGCATTAAGGAAAACTTCTACATCAGATAATATTAATTCACGCGACATATGCTGAGTGTTCCAACAATACCAATACATTACAATATTAATCTGTCGAACAATACAAAATTATCGTTGAACTGTTGCAATTAACGATGAGTAATGAAAGCGAGTGGCGACCTTCTGTTCATATAATTATCGTTCAATAGTTGTAAAAACAAAACACTTCAAAAGTCTTCATTACAAGAAAACAGGCTCAGAGACAATCTTATTTAGGGTATCTAAGTATGTATAAGTAAGTCAATAATCGGTTAACTTTTAGAGGTTTATCCTGGAGGGATTTTAAATTTGTAATACAAATATTTTAACGTTTGACCGTTGGAGTTTGGAAATAATATTATAATAATATGTATAGACAGATCTTTTTCATGTTAGTACAAAAAAGGGAGCAATTAATTATTAAATAGATAAAATCCGACCCTAGCGTATATACCGGAAAATATTCTTTTTTCCGTGTAGGTAGTACGTACCGTACTTATCTTTTCCGTACTTTGTGTAAATATTCCTGAATGATAGGTACCTACTGATAAAATAAATACAACAAAACAATTTGTATAAATAAGGAAATTTAACTTTGATTCTAAAATACGTTTACACAATAAAGGGTCATTCATTAATTACGTAACGATACCTTTGACTATTTTTTATCATCACCTCATTGTCAAAAGTCTTACATTTACCCCTCTACCCTCCAAAATAAGGACATGTAGAGATTTTAAGGACCACCCTTCCTCTCCCTCGAGACGGGACCGTTATGTAATTAATGAAAGGCCCCTAAATAAAAATATGTAACTATAATAACTATATATATATACCTTCAAATCCCTAATAAATTGCTCAGTGACGTCAGTCCGCACGGTTTCGCAGCAGTAGAACGCGTGTTTCTCTGTGACCGCGCGGTAGAGGGCAGCAGCTTGGCCGGAAGTCGCCATCTTGACGTGCAAGGTAGCCTCATGTCCTTCTGTGGTGACGTATGACATCTGGAAGATACGACGTAGCGGTTGCGCGCGGTGGATGGCTGTGTAGGGTATACTGGAAGGAGATTTTATATGTATTAGGATAAGTGTCGTATAAGAAATGGAGTGATAAATGTCGAGTTGGTTGGTGTCACCAAGCCTATGACCTATAACCTGTATATATAACTATTTATAATACCATCAGGATTTAGAATGATCATTTATCGTAAAAAACCGAATTTCAGACATTTCTAACTAATTTTGTGTGAGTATTATTTTCGTCAATAGGTAAGACATACATATTATTTATTAACGTCGTCCTAGGCTTTTCTATGAAATGATAGGACACATTGTATTCAGTATAGTTGGTAGGTAGGTATACTCTCACCAACTCATAACTGTGTGAATTATTTTCGCAGCTGGCGAGCACGGAATGGCGCTTACATATCTTATCGAGCTCAAATATAGCAATATTAAACATAGGTGCCATGTTTGGCAAACATAGTGCAGTGGTTTGAATGTGAGCAGAATTTGTAATTTAACTATTATAATTTTCAGACTTATTTTTTGGCTCAATTATTTTATTTATTTTTTGAAATATTGTAAAATTCAAGGACTTCAGTAAGAACCAGGGGCTCATAGTCCAGCAACGGCATCAACGTTTCCTATATCCTTAATATCGAGCACTTTAAAATGATAATGTAATTCAATCAAGCAACGTCTTAAACAAAAGTACGCAGATAAACGAGTTTCGCTTGGTTTAGTGTTGCTTAACAACGCCATCTACTGAAGTAGCTTTAGCGTTGCTACTCGCCAATAAATGTCAGGAAGAGTCTATTGTAGCAGTTGTTTATTACCTGAAAACATGGATAAAAGGACATTTTCTAAAAATGAATCCTAGCTAGATCGATTTATCGTCCCCCAAACTTCCTACATACTAAATTTCATGAAAATCGTTGAAGCCGTTTTCGAAATTCCGAGAATATATATACAAGAATTGCTTGTTTAAAGACTGAGAACTAAATTTAAACTGTTTTCCCATCGTTCGTTCTCTACAGTCAAATTACCAAGTATGATAATATGAAAACTAAACCATAAGCATCAGCTCAAAACTTTGTGCTCGTTGATTGAAAACCACATGTGAATATAGATGATTCCGTTAAAATTAATGAGACATTTTTTGTTGACAAATTTCATCAAACAATAGGATGATATAATACAATATAATCTTGGACAAATTGAAAACACTTTAATCTCACTTTACTATCTTATTAGAGCGTTGATAACATTGTTTGTCGAGGTGTTAAAACAGAGAAAATGTCAACGAAGAGAACTTTTAAACCTGAGTTTCAAACAAAGAAAATGAGATCAAAATATTTTCTACGATAGCTACAGCGTGGCTATAATGTCACCAACCTTTAGGCAAAATACGATAAAAATAGAAATAATGTAAGCAAATAAAACAGCCCAAACATAATTATCATTGCAACTCACCTCTGTTTTTCGACGCCAATCTCTTGCTCGCCATTGCAGGCTGGTCTGTAGACCACGATGCCGTGGGGTCCAACGCCCACGCAGGTGCTCAGCCGACAACCACACCCTCCCGCGCTCTGTCCCGACGCCAAGCATCCCACAGTGGCACCACCATCAATTTCCTGGTCATCTCTAGCTCTGGGCTCCTCAGTTTGCTGCGTATGATACAGGAGATGACTGTACAAATTATGGGCATTGTTGGTCTGCGTGACAGGTTTGCAGAAGAACAACTCCTCTCCAAACGATTCCAGCTTCGAAATCTCCTTCAGTAGTCTATACTCCGCTTGCGATGCCCTCATTCCTGCGATTTCGCAGTGGTACTCGATGATTTTGTCCATATGATCTTCAGGCTTCTCTCCTTGGGGGCCGATTTTGTTGCATTCTTCGTAAACCTGCATAGGGGGGACGTCGGGATCACAGTCACCGGTCTCAGCTTGCGCGATGTAAGCAGTGATCCTCCTGGCGACTTCCTGGTCAGCTACAACCAGCCTGCCTTCGATGAGGTCTAACTTAGCGTGGAGGTAGAACTGGTGTCGTGTGGGTTCGTTGATGAGCAGGTGAGGTGGGACCCAGAACTTGACGCGCAGCTCCAGTCTTCCCCCTGGAGTGCGATGAGGGTCTAACGGGTTTCGGAGGTTCAACCATCGTCCTGGCCCGGACCCAGGGCAGACTCGAAGACCGAAGTAGTCTGATTCCGCGCCAATCTCCAATTTTTCGCATACCTGAAGCAAAAAGAATTAAATGTCAATTAATTGCTATATCCAGTGAATTCTACATTAAAGTTCTAGACATATGCGAAAATAACAATAAATATTTATTTAATCAAATAGATGAGCATTGGATATTATCATTCATGTGAAGATTAACCTTAATTTGAACAATTATTTGAATAGACTTTGATTGATTGTCCAATCATTAAGTGGTTTGTTATTATTTCCTTATTAAATGGAAAATTTAGTTATCAGACTCTGTAGACGATATCTACAAAACATACAGGTTTTATGTATGTAAAAGTGCTTCTCCTCAGCACCAAGAAGCATAATTACTATGGCTAAAACTAAACATTTTCTCACTGATGTAAAAGTATGGAACTTTGTATTTATTTCGCAAACACGATAGTGGGTATGTTAACGTAAGTTGTACTTGCATGTCCCATGTCTTTCAAACTAATAAAACCTTAGGTAAACAGGTTATTTTTTTGTCCCGACTGGAAATCGTATTTGAAGATTTTGAGGTCATTCAACATCTGCGCTAAGGTAGTTCACACACTGTTCGATCGTCTTTTGTTGTCTGTAGTGCTGTATTCTAATTGAAGCCTTAACATTAGCACACACTCACACACACACATACACACACAAAATATGTAGCATTACACAACAAAGCAACATTCATCCACCACAAAATGCCGTCCAATTTGGTACAAGGATAAATTATCTGTAATTATGGTTTCGTGCAAAACATAATTCAAATCTATTGCGATTTGCCAGACTGATCTGTTCTAACCGCCTGTGAAAGTTGAAAGGCGCTTATTAGACCAGCTTAAAATATTTTGGCTAACACTATAATTATAAACTAAAAGCAATAGCTGTTTGAAACCCGCTTCTAAATGGATCGAAGCGACGTTCTTTGTTTTTGGCGCAATGTACGTTTAATTAAAATATATCAGAAAAATAATATCGACGTAACATTTTACAGAAAACCATTTTGACTTTACTTTGCCGATTCATTTTTGAGTTTAGGCGAACCTCTTTTGGCATTGGTGCAACCTCAATCTAAATAGACCATAAGATTACACCGCAAGATCTTCCCGTTACCATCCTGGCACAACTTTGATAGCTGGTAGAGGAGTGCCTCTACCAAAGCGATGAATCCTGGGTTTGATTCCCGGCGGGTGTAAATATTTATGCCACAAAATAACATGTTTCTTTTCGGGTCATGGGTATTTCTAAAGTCTTATTTGTGTTGCTTGTGGAGAGTGAAGTGTGTATATTTTTTTATTTTTTTATGGAAATAGCCGGAAAACGAGCTGACGTTCCACCTGATATTATTCTAACGCTAGGCTACTGTACTATTAAATACTAATCAGCAAATGTTGTACCAGCTCTATATAAAGAAAGAAAGAAAGAAACACTTTATTTTACACTAAAATACGCTGCAGTGCAGGCATAGGGCTTAATACACAGTGGTAGGTACATAATATGTTTCTTACACAAATTACACAATTGTACAGCCGGTAGGTATATTTCGAGGATTATTGCTATGTCTAATTGCCTGCGCTGCAGAGCTATACTGTAAAAAGAGACTTCACTCAGCTTGTGCTGCAGTTTCTGAAGATAGAATACTATAAAGTATAATATAAGTATAGTAAGTATAGTATAAGTATAGTATATACTTCTAAAGTAGACAACCCTGGCCGACTAACGGCTGCAACTAAACACCACAGATACTGTATCAATGCCCGCATCGTGTTCAAGGCAATGTTTACGGTCCTTGCACGCTCATATCATGTATTAATTATTAGTACCCGGATGACCGAGCTTTGCTTGGTTTAGTGTTGCTTAACAACGCCATTTACTGAAGTAGCTTTAGTATTGCTACTTGCCAATAGATGTCAGGAAGAGTGTATTGTAGAAGTTTATCATTGCCTGAAAACACCGATAAAACGACATTTTTAAAAAATGAATCCTAGCTAGATCGATTTATCGCCCCCGAAACCCCCTACATACTAAATTTCATGAAAATCGTTGGAGCCGATTCCGAGATTCCAATTATATATTATTATATATACACAAGAATTGCTCGTTTAAAGGTATTAGATTATCGGGTACTATTTATTCACACTGGATAGTAATATTAACCCGAGAACTTGGGTCAATAAATGATTGAGCTTTCGAGTCAAGTATGGCATTGGAATTTCCGTTAGCCATCACTTACATTAGCCTTATCACTTGTAACACTTTTGAGTTAAGAATTTGAAGTCACTGCAAGCTTTTGAAGAGCCTCTTTTTTGAAGTCGGGTGAAACAAAAGGCGCGGTGATTATAAGGCCAGAGGCCATCCACGTACGCAAGCTATGGTCAAGTGTCGCGGTCGCTTGCTTGCATCTTGCGTAGTAAAAACAAATGAAAAGTATGAAAAGTACGAAATCTGGCCACGGAGCAGCATCGACACGTTTGATTATTGCTACATTATACAGCTTGTATGCAATCGTCAAATGAAGCGCCGTGGACAGTAGTCCTAATGTGTTACTTTATGGGTCTTGTTCTGAGGATTGTCCAAGAGTGATATCGTGAGTATCTCTATTGGTGTCGGAAGTCGTTCGTCATAACATAGAGGCTTGCTACGCTCCACAATGTACCGAGAATATTCCAAATGGCATAAAGCAGTAGGCCGATAATGGAGTCGGTTAGCAAACAATAATTTACGTACAGCTCAGAATGTTAATGCCAGAATAATATTACAATAATAATAAAATAACACCGGTTCGACTGCATCATTGGTTAACATCGTGATCAGACGGTCTATTATGAACTCTTAAAATTCCAGCCATGTTCCAGTGTAAACGTCAAATTCTACTAAAGCGGTCACGTGATACTTTAGTTTAGCCAATCATACGTCGTTCAAAGCCTGATAAATGAATTGCTTGGAACATGAATGGTGGTCACGTGATACTTTAGTTTAGCCAATCATACGTCGTTCAAAGCCTGATAAATGAATTGCCTGGAACATGAATGGTTTCATAAAAGTTCATAATAGGCCAGATCTTGAGGTAGCAATCTATAAGGAACTAGTTATGCTGCAATATGCAAACGATTACATACGCTTTTAGCTTTGAAGCTTTTGATGTAATATAATTATAATACATTACATATTTTAGATTACCTATGTATTACGAAGAATATCAAATCTTAAAGTTAGTTATGAAGTTATCACAACCCGGCGTGCAGCACTACAACCTCAATAACAGAAATATTATAACATCGTCAGCTTTATCCTTATCCAACAATTATCATTGCGCTGCATATTTATAACCATTAAATGCAAATATATCCCTGGTATATTAGCACAAACTCATAAACTCTGCAAGTTACAAACACGTTTCCGAATGTTTAAATTTGTATCCTGATGCCAAGGAATACGGTCGTATATCCTGTAACAGCATTTATTTACATTTTAATAAATGTAGCAGTTTTTGTGTGCATAGACCACGCAAGTACCTCGTGATATAAAGCTATGATCAGACTGGCATGCAGAAACTACGCGACTATTAGTCGTATGTGCAATTATATCCGCTTTTAATGTAAACTATGTGATTTACGTTCTTACATGACTAAATTAGTATTTGGAACATTTTTAATTTTTTCTGTTTCCGTGAGATATCTAGAAGTTATTATGTAAGTTTTGCCAAAAGATTATTTATTCTTTTGACATTTGCACAAAACCTTTTACAAATTGAATACAAATTGTTTGAGCATTTGAAGGCATTTTGAAGCGAAGCAAAATACATTAGCATATTCTTCAAATTTTCAATAACACCTTCGTTATTGGTTTAGTTGGATCAACTGAACATATTTGCATATGTTAATCGATAGCAGTATGATATCATAATACTTTAAGAGTCTGCTAAAGATTAACAAGTTAATCGTTTATATTAAATACTAGCTGATACCTGCGACTACTTTATCTCTTATTTGCTTCATTTTGAATTGGTCCTATAGTGCATTTTGTCTAACCTCCAACGTCGAAGTCTATGGTTCAGTTAAAAGGTTAAAAGTTCAAAAAATTAGCATCGTGGTTAGGTACACGTGTGTTTTCTTACAAAAGCAGTACTACTGATAAAAGCGTGGTAACTATAATTTTATTATCTTTTTACGGGAAGTAGTGGCCAGGTTAAAAGCCTAATTACAAAGCTAAGTACACAGTCGTAACGCAAACATTACATACATCACTCGCACCCTAATTTCCCGAGGTCGTCGCTCTCGCCAG
Source organism: Thymelicus lineola (assembly GCA_963932265.1). Taxonomy (NCBI): domain Eukaryota; kingdom Metazoa; phylum Arthropoda; class Insecta; order Lepidoptera; family Hesperiidae; genus Thymelicus; species Thymelicus lineola. Next base: position 9,357,580 of record OZ010705.1, on the reverse strand, counting down.
ATGTTTTACGACGCTGTAATACTTAAAAGTTCGGTTAATTTTAATCCTTACGATCCATATCTTCAAGGATTTTAAGCGTTGAATATTGCGGTTAAAATATTCACCGTATTTAGGTCAGTCACTAAGCTGTGTAATGTGTCTGTATACGTAAGATGACTACAGATAGCCATAAATGTGTTAATGATAAACAGATGAAAGCGGCTGTTCGCACAGGTTCAAAATAATTATGTGAAAGCATGTTTTTTCGTGTAGTAGGTATAATCAAGATTTTTCGTGTTAAGTATTTAGCTGTCAATCAAAATTGTGTGAAGTTCACATTTTGCCAATATAAGAAAACCATATTTTGTATCCTCAGTGGAAAAAAGGCATAAAATGAAAATTGCAATTTTACAGGAGAAAAAAAAAACTGTTAAAATATCAGTAAGTAGTCAAAGGAATTTACATTATGATTTCTTGCTCAAAAACCGTTAAGATTAATGATAAAAATTAAAAAAAATTGAACATGTGCAGCTTTTATCCCTCTTTCCAATCATATTAATAACTAAAATTCAACGTAACTCGACTTATGCTTTTTTCTACTAAGGGTCCGCTTTGTCCTGAATATGTTGGTTATTCATTATGTGAACATGAAGAATAGAGTTCACTAAAAAATAACGACAAAAACTCCAAGAAAAACTATCAGCTAGAAAATCTAAAAATACAGACTTTAAAATAATTATAAATTATAATGCCTCACAATAATTATGCTTTGGAAAGTTTAGTCTAAAATCGTTATTAACTTTCTATTCTTACGCAAGTTGAGAGTTTCTATGTTTTTGCAAACGTCCTATGTGTACGGGGCCTAACCACGAACCATAGTCCTGAGACACGTACTTAGCAGTTCAATGACACTAGGAGGCCTCGATGGACGAAGCCTTCCTACAAACACATACATAATAGGTACGTATGTATTGTATATTGTCTCCACATGCGTCTTTAAGAGTTTAAGCCTATTATGAAGCACGCGGGAAATAAAATAACAATGTAAATTACAAGCAAATCACTTTAGTATAACAAACTATTTTTGTATGAATGTCCATTTGTCTACAAAGCGACAACTTTGCCGTCATTCAAACCTTGGATTGACCGTGGGACGTGACGTGACAACGGTCCAAACGAAAGACAAAAGACAACAATGCGAATAATAGGTGCAATAAAATTGTAAGAAGGATAACTAATACAGATATCTGATAATATTAATTCGATACCTAATTAATACTAATTGAAATATCTACTTCAATACAGATATCGTGAGTATTCGTTTGTATCTAAAACGCGTATCTGCTATAAATTATTATGATATTTTCAAAATCATGTTCTGTTTGTAGGTTCATAAGTCCCAGAGGCGTATCATCATCCTTATGAAACAAATACTGATATCTGCCAATCCTCACAATATGGATAGAAAAAAACATGAGGTGTCAAGGGACACCCGGATGGAACGAAGTTCTTTTCGATTTAAGTTTTGTTGTACAGCGCCATCTCTGTAAAACTCACTGAATCACTTCAAAAAAAGTGTCGTCATTCGTAAAATCAAAAAGTGTCGTAATTTTCCGTCTAGCCCCCTTTCACAACGCGCGATAAGGAACTTCGTTCCAATAATCACAAGTCACAACACAATCAATTTACCGATAAATAAGTAGACAGGTAGGTACATGCTGCCTTTTAGGACAAAGCTGCCCCATTGGTATGGGGTCATTGAAGCCTTATATACACTTGATATATCAGTATTGTCAACGTCTGGCTAGCATTGTCGATATATTTTGACCAGATATTATAACTTTAAAAGTCTGGCTACAGTAGATTCAGTGAGACGCAGTGGTCTTTGGGAACATAAACCTTATTGTCAACATTAATATTAAAGAGAGAGAGCTAATCAAAATAGTGAAAATTAATGACGTACCTTTTTAACCTATTAGCTACTAGTTTTTGCAAATAGAGCAACTTTAAATTATCTACACACATGGTTTCCACTCGGCTTTAGTCTGTGCACGAGAGATTCTATTACCGTATCAGTTACTACCATACCTAATAATCAAACATTACTATAATTATACATAATAGGGCTGTCCAAGAAAATGCGAAGTCCCATCGCTATGGGTTCCGAAATTTGATGTAAGATGACATCACTGCCAATCACAGTGCAATAACCTTAATAGCATTTTGATAGCCCCTTAATGACATGTTTAGACAATTTATTCAAATATTATTGTTTTAGTTCAGAGACGTACTTTACAGGTATCCTTTTGTTTTTCTACCTTAATGAATTGTGCTTCAAGTTCAAATTAATTGAAAATCTCCTCATGAATTAATTGATTCGTGAGGAGATATCAATTGATGATAACAGTAATTAATTAATTAAAGGATTAAAAATATTATATTTATTAATTATTTGTTAAGAATATCAAATAATTCTGGTCCTCCAACAACTTTAAGACTACAATTTATAATTACAGCCATGAGCCATTGTTTTGAAAAAAGAAAAAAACATTTCTAGAATTCATATGACTATTTTTGACAAGTGCCAAACGAAAAACGAATGAGTTCAAACCACACCCTAAAATAGATCCAACATCATTACCCCGAGAAGAAAACGAAAATCACAACCAAGCAAAACCGAGCCCAGATGTTTTCTTTGCGTCTCCCTCCAACGTGTAGGGCCGTCCCTCTCTAATCCAGCCATGCGCTATCACGCGTCGGGTGCATGGTGCACTCTCGATTTATCCGACGACTAATCTATGGACTTTGAGAGCGACAAATATTACACGGTCGATTAGTTGCACAACTAATTGTTGCTAATAGTGATCACTATTAGCAATCGAATAACGTCGAAATATCTGACGATTTTGTATTTTAATATCTTTACGGTAGGTCAACCTACCAACTAACCTACGAAGAAAAACATAATTTAATTAATTTATAACCACACTTATAACTAAATTCAATTAGTCACCTAATTGAATTGGTCAATGGAATTTGTATCGATTTTATTAAGTACTTACCTACCAGTATTGTAATTGCTAAATGCGTGAAATTACATGAGTTTCATCAATGTCCTAGCCTACCGTTGCCATTTCATAATGTACTTAATTAATTAATTTTGTAACATTTTAGTTACAGACTGTACAAAATGACTAACATCGATAATTTCGTACACACAAAGGCGCGTGAGCACTCAAGGTGATCTCTGAAAATAACTAAAGCCAAGTCTTTAAATCTTTGTCCAAAATGGCTTCCTTTAACCTTAAATTACTTTTATGGAGGAGTACCTACATGGAGTTAAAATCTTATATTTGATGATAAAAACTTAAACTTTAAAGTACATAATAAATAATATAAAAAATTAGATAATTTATCAAGTATAAGTGCAGAACATACATAAGAGAAAATGAAATAGGCTGTTTCTACAACAAAATAACAGTGTTGACCTGCACTGTTAATTACGATAAAATTAGAAGTGCATTAATAAATACTTAATCCAGTTAATCAGTATCTAATATATCTAGTATTTAGAATTTGTAATAGGTATGTACCTACCTATTACAAGTTCTAAATACTAGATATATTAGGTACTGATACTAGATATAATTTAGGTACCGGTACTAGATATATTAGGTAGTATTTAATATTATTATTTATTTATTTAGGCTTTATCCGAAACGAGAAAAAGAAGTTAAATAATGACAAATCCTATATTTATAACAACAGCTATTTCGCAACATCTAAACAACACTAGGCTACCATCAGCAAGCTTGGTTTCTTAACTTCACAAAACTCAAGACCTGAAATCGTAGTTCTTCATAGATCCGGTTGCCTACAGGAAAAAAGTCGATTTTAATTTGCAAAGAATCAATGTTTAAATTGAACGCATCCTTATCAAAACGTTGGTAACGGACAACCCACTTTCTCGTACAAGCACAAAGACTTTTTTGATATAATAATTTCGGTACAGTCGGAACATCAAGTGCCACGAAGTACTAACGGACATTGAAAAAAAAACGGTCGTATCGTCTATCTCACATAATACGTTATCGAGCTAAAAAAATAACACTTATCTTTGATTTTGACTTTTAACACTAATAGCATTTTAAAAGCAAATGCTTCAAAATGGTAAGAGGCGATGTAGACTTGAATAGTAAAACTAACAAAACCTATTGACTGTTGAAGTCTCCTATTTCCTATTAAAATCGAACGGGAAATGGGAATACCGTCTAAATCAAGCAATGGTGGAGAGTGTTTGAAATTCTGATGTAAGTAAAATATGTCAAAACTTAGGTCGGTAAGTGTACGTATATATAATGCTATTCAAATATTGTTTAATACAAGTGTCCATATTAATTTCTGATATTATCACAGTTCTGATAGCCAGGTTCAAACTTCAAGAAGATGATTAAGTAGACACATTAACCAAATTAACCAATAATGATAGTATAGATTACTGTCCATTACCATTGATAAGATGCCAGGATTTTTTCGATCACGGATACTCGGAAGGTAAAGGCTTACATGCATTTATTGATACAGATGCTTACAATTAGATTTATATTTTGTACGGGTATATTCGTTAAGAAACACTTGACAGGGATTACCTATATTGTCCCTGTCAAGAGTCAAATGTCAAAAGTCAAACGTCAACTGTCAGGTCAGTTGCCACCATATCAGGTTATTAATCCGCGCTACACCATAGTTAAGCCGTGTGGTTACGCAATCATAAGTTAAGGTTAGAATCACTATATTACGTAATCTATACTAATAATAAAGAGGAAAGATTTGATTGTTTGCATTGAATAGGCTCCGAAACTACTGAACCGATTTGAAAAATTCTTACACTGTTGGAAAGCTACACTATCTCCGAGTAACATAGGCTATATTATATTTTCAAAAAAATTAAGGATCCTTAATAAAACTCCAATAATGTAACCCAAGGTGTAAAAAATAAAGAAAACCGAAGCAAAGCGAGGGCGGTTACTCGTTAGTAATAAAACAAAAAACAATTGCTTATAATATATATTGTCATTGTCCTGGCATCACACAGTATGAATAAGTCGACATTTACATGTTTTTAAATGATCTCGTGCTAGAACCTAGTAGAAGAAACCGGTTATGGAAATGATTTTAGTTATGTTTCACGTTTGGCGATATAAAACATGTGCCTTAGTTAAAACTAGGAGAAGAGAAGAGAGAAGACAAAATGTTGAATGGGTTTTGGTATTAGTGAGGAGAATGGCAACGAAGACGTTGATCGTGAATCATCACGATGACAAAGAAGGTGGCAATGATGAAAAGGTGACAATGTTGATTTTCAAAAATCGTTGCGGCGCGGCGCGATTTGACGCGAACGCGATCAGTTGGTTTGATATTTTCGCGCGAACTTCAGCGGCGCGGCGGGTGTCAGTGGCGGTGAAGGGACGATTCGCGCGCACGTAGGACAGAGCCGCCGCATCGCACCGCATCGCACTGAAATCGCACCGGATCGCTTCGCAATCGCGTTCGCGTTGAGTCGCCCACGTAGGACACGGTGTAAGACTCAGCCGTAAGAAATATTTTTGAGATAAAAATTTAAAATTACATAAACGTTATTTTCGAGATTTTCCTGCTAGTTTTAATATCAAATGTCAAATGGGAACTGAAAGGTTGCAATTTTTTTTTGCTTTGCAAAGTTCTTGTGATAATGTTATATTTGAATGATTCTATAATCGAAGATTTTGATTGTGATCGAAGATTTTGAACAGCCGGTCGTGACCGGTTTGGATAGTTAAGTCGATACAAATAGCAGAAGAATTAGGGTTTACTATCTTAAACAAGTTTAACCTATATAAAAGAGCACCTACGAAAATTACTGAAATTGATATGAAACGAGACACAGTCCACGGGTAAAAAAATTCCAGCTGGAACCAAAGAATAATGGACTTATGCGTTAAACAAATTTAGAGGCTGCCAATTATTGGATAGATTGGAGTATGGCAAAATGTCTTAAATCCGTTCATGCTTCAAACAACACGTGCCAAAATGTTCTAAGATACTCTTGTAGGTTTCAAGTTTTTTTAATAAAGAATCTGTAAAAAGTCTTGCCGGTAACATAGTTGATTGTATTGTAATTTATAACTGGACGTCATCACTGCAGTCATGCTTCAAAGACGACACCTTATTTAGTTAACATTATGTATATGCCATCATTGTGTTTAAACACCTCATTTGCGGTAGGCCTTGTTGATAAGCTGTTTAGATACGTATGCGATTGCAACCGAGAATAATATTTACCTGTCGTTATAACTGCGCAATAAGTTATTTATTATTATTATCGATATCGCAAACGCATATTGTACATTAGTACGTTCTAGTAGTATTCAAATTTATTTTAATGGTCTCGTCTTTTGTTATTAAACTTTAAACAGGTTTGAACTAAGACGCAGTATTTTAAGAGATTCGTCTGATTTATGACAAGTTCATCATAATCTATTGATCCACCAAAACTCCAGGAATCTCTTGAAGATCAAATAATTTGATAAATATTATCCTGTGGCTAAGAATCATTTCTCTGGATTGTAAAAGGATTTTTCCATCAGTTCTTACTGCTGCTAATCTTATTTACTTTCACCAGCGCATCGTAACCCTTTTGTAGTATTCCTCTGTGCAATCCTTCCAATGATTCCTGAGCCTTTCCCTTTTGAGATTTAGGGTGAGCTCTTTCAAACCACAAAATACTTTCATGTAAGGCATTGAAGTATTATTACTAGCGTATAGAATCGACACCGCGAACACCACAGACATGTATACGTATGAACACCATGTATGTCCCAACTCCCAATGCATTATTGGCGCCACGTGGCTTCAATATTCAATGGATTCGTTCGATTTCGATTCGAAAGGAGAACGGGGGCTCAATTTTGAAAATGGAACCTCCCGGGCGGGACACACATTTTGTTCCAGATGTCTGTTCTATGACATTATACTTCAATGCAGTAAGGATACATACTCCCATATAATTATAAAAATAATCGGTAAATCAGTTTCACTTCGACGTTCTCTTATCGCTAAATGAATAATAATATGCATTGCATACAATTTCCGTTATATTTTTGGTGTGACAGATCTCACTCCGAGTCATTGTTATTTTTGTTGCCATGTCCATTATCTTTTGATATCAGTTTATTATTAAGCGCAGTAATTTTTCCAGTACCCAGCATTTGATTGTCTGTACTTATTATTACAAGGTATTTTTGCAAGTTTTTATTACGGTAAGCTTTGAAGATCATAAATCAAATTAAGGAAAAATAAAATACTTAAATCAAATTAAGGAAAAAGATACATAAGTAGGATGGATATTAAATTAAGTATGCAAACCAAGAATGTAAATATGCTGTAATCAGTCATGGAAAAAATTGTTTTCTTGATAATTATGCAAAGCAAGCTGAAGCGAATTCTACATAAATAAAATTTATTCAAAATGTCCTTCGAGTCGTGTTGCCAATGCCAACATGGCGCTTAAATACAATTATATTCTATGGTAATAAAACGCGCGAAAACACCTCCATCTTGTTTACTCAAAATGCGCAATAGCTGCGCAAATATTATAGCTCTTAGTTATCGGCTTAGGTTTAGCACGGCTGATTAATTAAATAAATGTCATAACGTTATCTTAGTATTTTAGTATCCTTAAACTATGAAGGATTAGGCATACAGTTTCAGTTTTGTTTGAAGGTAGGTATACCTAGGTTGACTGTATTGATAAAGGTACACAAAGTTAGGCTAAAAAGTAAGATCTGAAATAGAGCGAGATGGAGGATAACAAATCCACAAGTAAAACATAGCTTCATGCAAAAAATACGATGCATTTTTTACAAAAATCAAGTTTACAGAAAGCTTTGTCTTTAATAAACAAAACTATGAAATAATTAAGTAGTGGAATCAATTAGAACTTCTAAATTATGCTCTGCAAATTTCTAAAAATATGTAATTGAAAAATTTTAAATCAAAAAACCATTTTAAATACAAATCAACAGATTTACCTGGGTCTTCCTTAGCAGACCTCATGCAATCCGGTTCCGAGATCACGAGACGCTCTCGTGAGACGCCAAGGTAAAACAGAAAAATTTCCGATTCGATAATAGTCCGGTTCCGCACTATTTATAAAAGTTTGAGGAAGATTTTTAAATTTAGACCACGTTTCCTTTGCTAAACTTGTTGCTATACAAAATGATTCCCAAGCAGATATTTTTAACAATTATCATTCTTTTAAAGAATTATCAAATTTCATAAAACTAAAACAAAGAGATAGGGAGGTTATCATCATGCACCGAGTGTCGGTTTTGATAAGGAAGCTGATAATTAAGTAATAAATGATCTTTATTGCTATGACGGTCAGGGCTGAAGAGTCATTGGCCATAGATATCTGCACTACATAATTCGGAATACAAAACATATTGTGCGATAAGACGCCTTGGCAACTCGTTAGTCATGCCTATATGTGAATGCGCTATTGAGTCATATTCTATTCCCTAGGGAAATCCATTCGCAACAGAAACGAATTTGTTGTCATCACTACAGTTGAGAATAAAGCCGAAATTTAACGTATTCAAAAACGTTCTACAATTTTGTCATGTGCACATATTGTGCTATATAAGGAAAATTTCATCATGCTACCTTACCTTCGATGAGGTCGGTAGAACGAATTTTATTTACGTCTGAAATAAAGTCTACAACCTTGGCGTTAAATATTTTTAATTGAAATGTCATCTTTAATCATCTGAAATCCTTCGATTTCAAATATGTAGGTAACATAATATTGAAAAGATTAAAATAAATAATTTGACTATTGACAATGTGGTTATTAAAATCATAATCTGTACTACTTAATTGAAAGCTTAAAAAGATTTAAAACAAAATATTAAGCCAATCGTAGAAACTGACTTAATAACTGAAAATAATATCTTAAATATTATACATAATTTAACTCATAGAACTTAAGCGGAGTTAACTATGCGCTGCCCGTCTTCATCAAGAAATGATTCAAAATAAAGTTTAAACAATACTGTTGTTTGTCTAGTCTATTAACATTCATTAGGTTCATGTTTCCGTAAATGACATGATGAAGTAAATCATAGTGTTTATAAAAGGCAATTTAATAGTTACACAACAATGAGGCAGCTCTCGTAATACTAATAACGTCCTGCAAATGCATCATATATTCTGTTACTATTATGCAATTTATACCTATAATTTTATTCTTTTATGCTGCAGTTTTCAATTTAATAAACGTTCTATCTACTTTATTATCTAATTACTTTAAATATACGCAGAAATCAGGGAGTCACCCAACCATGAAAAGCCGAAATATTATGACCCTAAGTTTATAAAATTTAAAATCATGGGTTTTTCTCTACGTCATATTAACTTAACCGGTTTGTAGTAGCAAGCATATCGCTAGTTTCATGTCAAAATGAACTTTGCACGATGATGAAATTGCAACTACAATCCACTTGATAAAAATACGTGGTGACTCAATCCACAGTTTAGAATTAGGTACTTACCTGTTACTACCGACTCAAAAATCTTAGAAAATTATCGTTTTGTCATCATTTCTCTCTGTTTTCGTAAAGTTAACAAATAAACATCAGCAAATTTTATAGTTCACAATAGTAATTTATTACCAAGAAACAATTTTACGCTTATTCAGTTTAACCTGCTCTATTATTTCGAAACAATTTCACCTGAATCAGATGAAAATCTAAGTAAACAACTTAACATACTTTTCAATTAGTTAACGCTTTAGAAATTTCAAATTCTCTACGAAGCATTTGATTTAATTTAAACCGAAAAGTCAACGAGACATTGGAAAATACGCTGTTGCATAGAGTTTTGACAAGCAATTACAGTTATAGTAGGCGGAATGGTGCCGCAGTGGGGGGTGGTATACGTGACCGATGCAACGTGCGTTAATAACCTTAAGGCACTCTACAGAGCATAGTTGCAGCACCACTTTTGTACTTTATACATTTCCATTAACGTTCATTATTCATGCCAGAAAAAGACTGACCCATTTACTTCTCTTTTGTTCTTCAAATTAAACCCAGTATCTGCTGATTGATAAAATGTCAACTCGAGTACCGAATAAACATCTAAAAACAAGATAATCTATCTATCTGTGAATCAACTGTATTCAAGGATTAAACTATCTATTGATTACAAACAAGGATTTCCAAACAGTTACGAGTGTTGTTATTGTTAACTTGAGTATATCATTATAACTAGTTAATTAGCAATCAACAAAGATCAACTAATTGGAGCTTAAGATTTGGTTTCGTTTTGTTCCATAAAACCTTCAGTACTCTAGCCTCCTTTCCAAGAAAGTCACAATAGTTACGGTTAAAAGTTAAAGTTACACTTGGAATAGATTACTAAGGTTGCATGACCAGTGAGTGGTAGTAATTGCTCTCATTGCCCTACTTGGAACGATTAAGCCTTAAGCGGTTTCTATGAATCCAAGCAAACTTAGCCTTTAAAACTAGTTACACGAGTCTGCGCTAGCACATCCTGATTGTGACGACACGTTCATGTAATAGTATATCATTATTAGAAAAAACAATGTTGTATACTGATTGGTTTAAGTATTCCTTTTAGTGTGTTCATGTTAACGATGACATCTTCATCATTAATTTTAATGGTGTCTTAGTAGACACTATCGTAAATATTATTTGTTTTAAGTCGCTAATTAGCAATGCCAATAACTAACTTCAAAAATAGTTATTTATATTTTCTGCGTCGCTTTTTCTTTTCTATGCATTTTTACGAATCTTATTCAAGTCTCGATTATTTGTGTGATGTCCATTAATCTCATATAGTTTCAATACATTAGCAATAAGAAAAAGATGATGCACTGTATCTAAAATAACAACAATGCCTTGATACAACTTTTTCTGGCACTATTTCTTTGTAAATTTCCGTGCAAGTGACAGAACTGGTATAGGAAGGTCAGTGTTGCAACTGCTGCAATAATGGAATATCTCGGAGCTTTAGGCTTGCGTTTGCCGTTTGTTCGAGAATATTATGCAATGTAGGGAGTTTATTATAGTGTGATTGTTAACAAAGGGACAGTGACAATTGATCACCGACATCCTTGAAAGATATGGCATATGGTGAAGCTAATTAGACAGGTTTGATGGTAAAAATCGGTGTAGTTTTAGGTGATAAAGCAGATAAAACACAACATATAGAAAGCACAAAAGTAAAGACTAGATACTCTTGAATTGATGAAACATGTTTGACCATAATTCACGCAATAAACGAGATTACTATTCAAGAAGTGACGTACAAAGCAATTAATCATTCTCTCGTACCTAATAGCAATCATAATTACTTTCATATCCTGTACAGTGTTCTAAATCTACATATTGGAACGGACTGATAGCCGTTATCAGGTATATTGTGTGAAACATCCTCTTCAGTCTATTTTAACACCTCAGAGATAGATAGCATAGGTTTGATTCTACAAAGGACAGGCTGGTAAAGAAACCATTTTTAAAATTGTAAACCCATTAGTAATTATGTCACTATTCGAGGAAGTATCAAACTCTATCTAATAGAAATCTAAACGTTAGCTGATCAACTAATGCATTGTCTTTATCCTTTGTATGCAAATTTAGTTATTATTAACAAATAAATTGGCACTTATAAGGTATTTTATGATAATCCTCACAATTTGTTACACGCGATCTTATCAAATTGTTGTCACTTGATAAGTTGTAGTCATGAGGACTTTGAACAGGATGTGAGTATCAAATCAAGTATCAAAAATAATACAGTCGATATCAGTTATAAATCTTTAATGACAGATCTACGTAAACATATAGGTACCTATTATAATTTTATTTACCATAGGTATTACAAAACAGGAAAAGGAAATACGTCGGTCGATTTTATGACACCAAAACATTGTCGTGAAATTATATTTGTCGGAGATCATAAAATGTGTATTCGGATTGTGAAGATGGCAACACTATGCGAATTAACTACTGTCATCGTTGAAGTAAGATTGAAACGTCATTGTCACTCTGGCTGAACGTCAAACGAGCAGTCATCTTGTGGCAACCATCAACGGGACGCCGCGAGAGAACCGAGGAGAGCTATTGACTTGCCAGCGACGAACGAATATTCTGGACGCCTAGACAAGAACGTAGTTACTTGGAGACGGAACGCGACGTGTGAATTGTATTGTGATATCAGATTGACGAGTAACAGGATCAGACGATTATGCGAGGCATTGGGGTGGCTGTAAGGGGTGATGGGAGGCCACTGGGCCGTCGTGCCCTATTATTTGTTGGTTGTTACTCGGATAATTGAAGACAATCAGTCCTAATCGCGTATTTAATTATAACCAGTGTAAAACCTGTGTTGAAATGAGTTTCTGACTAAAGTGATGTAAACGCCCACTGTTGTTATTATTTCCCGAACCACCACCCAACCAATCTTTATTCTCTACATCGGAAGTGGAATGGACCCACATGATGAGAAAATTTCGCCCACACATGTCGGAAAATAAATGAAGAATGACGGTGGTTCGGATGATTTTTGAAATGAATTGGTTGCAATGAGAAACGAAACGACAGTAAACGCGAGTAAATGAGAACCGTGGAATTTTACAAAGAAAATATGTGAACCTACCCCCAGACATTCGCCTCACGCAAGATGTCGATATTAGTCGAGAAGCAATTATGGTGGAAGTGAATAGTGGAACAGTGTATGTTACTACGAGTATTTGAACATAGAACACGAGGACGTGTTCAGTTTGTCAGAGATGGCCGAGGGAGTAATAGCATCCAAGACACCAAACCAACACAAGACAACAAACCATATAAACCAAAAAAAAAAAAAAAAAATTTTCATAAGATGTGTCTTTGAGGGAAAAGTACTATCTTTTCATTCGGATTGCAAGAATCCGCATTTCAGGTTTTTCAAATATGATGTTACAAACGGTGGACGGCAAGCATGTAAAATAAGGGTTTTAAAATTCGAATACAAAGTATCGAAATAATCATTAAGGTTTGAGGTTATAAGACAGCGATTTGGTATGGCATATTTCTATTTCATTATTCTTAACAAGATTGGATAATCCGATAGTGTTTTAGTGTAATATCTTGTGTAAATGGTGCAGTCACCTTGAACTGTCAAAGAAAACCTGACAGAATGTTCAAAGTTAAGATTTCATGAATTTGTGTTTAAGTAAAAACTATTGTGCTTCGAGTAAGTTTCAGGATTTCCTTAAAATAAGATTGATTAGAAAGAACTGGTTATAATGGTGGTTTGCGTAAACTACAAATCGTTTCGTCATATTTGTGCTTGATTCAGCGAAGTATTATAAAGTCATTGTACAGTAGTGTACGTTAAACATCGATAGTTTCGATTTTCGATAGTTATCGATAGTTGACCTAAAAACTATCGATAGTATCGATACTATCGATAGTTTTCTTTAAATGGGTAACTTAGATTAAAACACATTATATTATACATATTAATCAAAACATATAATTTCAATATTAATCAATATGAACTTAATCATACATTTCAATCAAAATATTGTATATTTTTATTTAAAAACAACAACATATTTAGTTTTTTCGTCTTAAGCCTGTCTCGGCGTTCATTTACGATCTAACCATTATCATTCTCGGTAATTCCCCTGAAACGAAACAATACGATGCTCGAATGAATGAACAGTCTCCGAATGTTCTACGCAATAGTTATCAGTGTTGCCAATTTAGTGGAAATTCCACTAGATCTGATAGAACCTTAGGTATGTATATAATTTTTTTTATGGAAGTAGCCGGCAAACGAGCTGACGATCCACCTGATGGTAAGTGGCTATCGCCGCCCATGAATATCAGCAACACCAAAGGCATCACTGATGCGTTGCCGGCCAAGAAAGAAAGAAGAAAAAGAAAGAAAGAACTGGCTCTCAAGCCCCCAGCCGGAACACGACAAGTCGTTTGGCGGCTGACACATGCTCGAGGGTGGTAGCTATCCAAGCGAATCCCTGGAGAAATAATAATAGTAATAATGGTATTAATTAACAATAAAATCAATACTACCAATATAATCCCTCCGAGGGCCCTACCACCAGCGGGCCGGATTTAGTCGCCTTTTACGACACCCTTCCGGCGTGGGATTGGGGTTAGTATTCTAAGCCGCCCCAATACGGCTAAAATAATACAAGTGAGTCGAGTTTGATTTGATTCTAAACGTTTGTTTCTAATGAATATAGTAAAGACAAAAGGGAGAAACCGAATGAAGCTAGAGCTCCTATCATCAATTATCACGGTTTGTGCTGGCTTATCACGCGAAAGCAAATGCTGCAATAACTACATATTACCAATTAATGTAATACAAAAAAATTGGAACTAAAGAAATTTATTCCTCGTAATGTATGATCGTAGTTGAATCTGATTCTTCTATCTAAAGACGATCATCTTTAACAAATTCAATTAGTTAAATTCAAATTAAATTAAATTCAAAATAATTTGTTCATGTAAGTAAATATCACTGATTATTGACTTATTCAAGTCATTTTATTTTTATTAGTATAAAATACAATAATATTTTTTAATGGTTTTCTGCCTTTTCTGATGAAGTTCAGTTGGATTGTTAAAATAAAGTTAGCAACACTAATAGTTATAAGTTCCCGTAATTCCCCACGTGTAAGAAATGAAGTATGACGTAATGTTTATAGGTGAGAAATAGTAATAAAAACTATCGATAGCACAAAATAGCAATCGATAGTATCGATAGTCATTAACTATCGATACTATCGATAGTCTATCGATGTTTAACGTACACTATTGTACAGTATCTTTCAACGTAATTATGATTGGCAAAGTTGTTCAAAGTCGGTGCAAGTATGTTGTTTTGTGACACCAGAAGCGTTCTGTAAATGATATCAAGAATTTTCAATTTTCAAACATCTGATAATCTGTAATTATCTTGTACCCTCAGTTCCGAAAAATAACAATTAGACATTTCGTGTTTTTGTCTTTTGTTTTTTTGTGTGTGTTTCAGATAAACTAAGTGACAATGTCAGTGGTATGGACATGCAACCTGTGAATATCAAAACGTTTCTGAGAACCCAAATGCTGTGTGACCTGCTACACGCGCGGACAAAAGGGGCACGTGACAACTAACTGTCCTGACAAGAAGAATGGAAACAAGGCTGCGGTCAAGGAGGTTCATTATTGTTAGCACCGCCCTTCTAGGGGTACTCTGGTAACATCATCCGGTGAGTCTGTTGCTTTTTTATTCGATAGTGGATCATCTTGATTACTTTTGAAGGAAAGCTTCCGCGATAAGCTCTCGGGTACTGTGTGTAAAGATATTGTTTATCTTAGTGTTATTGGAGGTAGACGAAATGTGTCGTCCAAGTTACACCCGGGGGTCGGGTTGACTTGTCACAGCGGTTTGTTTAGCACCATCAGACGAAATGTGTCGTCCGAGTTACACCCGCGGGTCGGGTTGACTTGTCACGGTGGTTTGTTTAGCACCATCAGACGAAATGTGTCGTCCGAGTTACACCCGCAGGTCGGGTTGACTTGTCACGGTGGTTTGTTTAGCACCATCAGACGAAATGTGTCGTCCGAGTTACACCCGCGGGTCGGGTTGACTTGTCACGGTGGTTTGTTTAGCACCATCAGACGAAATGTGTCGTCCGAGTTACACCCGCGGGTCGGGTTGACTTGTCACGGTGGTTTGTTTAGCACCATCAGACGAAATGTGTCGTCCGAGTTACACCCGCCGGTCGGGTTGACTTGTCACGGTGGTTTGTTTAGCATCATCTGACGAAATCTGTCGTCCAAGTCTGGTCCCTCGAAAGGGCTGACTTGTCCTGGATGACTGCTTGTTATTAGAAAGACGAATTGTGTCGTCCGGGTCAATTCCTGGCTAAGATTGGCTCGTCTAGAAGTTTATAAAGATGAAAATGTGTCGTCTGCATTGTCACTAAAGTTCTGGCTGCTACATGTGTTTTCATTATGAAGCCTTGGGGCTTGAGGTCAGGGAGGCCGAGTGGGAAACTTTTACTTTGCGAAGGTTATGTCTTTTCCAGATGGTCCCCTGCTGCCTCACCGAGGACGGTGAGATTGTCACGATGGCCGTGTCGGAGATCATAAAATGTGTATTCGGATTGTGAAGATGGCAACACTATGCGAATTAACTACTGTCATCGTTGAAGTAAGATTGAAACGTCATTGTCACTCTGGCTGAACGTCAAACGAGCAGTCATCTTGTGGCAACCATCAACGGGACGCCGCGAGAGAACCGAGGAGAGCTATTGACTTGCCAGCGACGAACGAATATTCTGGACGCCTAGACAAGAACGTAGTTACTTGGAGACGGAACGCGACGTGTGAATTGTATTGTGATATCAGATTGACGAGTAACAGGATCAGACGATTATGCGAGGCATTGGGGTGGCTGTAAGGGGTGATGGGAGGCCACTGGGCCGTCGTGCCCTATTATTTTTTGGTTGTTACTCGGATAATTGAAGACAATCAGTCCTAATCGCGTATTTAATTATAACCAGTGTAAAACCTGTGTTGAAATGAGTTTCTGACTAAAGTGATGTAAACGCCCACTGTTGTTATTATTTCCCGAACCACCACCCAACCAGGCTTTATTTGCTACATATTCCTAAGCTATTTTTGCGTGATTTTAGTATCAAGTATCCAAACAAATTATAATAGGGATGTTGACTAATTTTAGGATTCAGTTTTTTTTTATAGTATGTGTATGTGTATCTGTGAACCATATTATATTAATATTGTATTAATTTGTGAAAGTGAATAAATAAATATTCATTCATATTCATTCATAGATCCTTAATGTTCACGACAAAAAATATTAAAAAAATAATAATGTTCAATTTAAAATCAAAAATTGATAAACAGAAATCAATATCAAATATCCCTCCAAAAACGTCACGTGACGTCACTAACCGATATTTAATACTAGCGGTCTATTGAAGTTCGTTGAATTTGCTTGAAATTGAAATTACGTACAATGACGTCATTTCCTCAAAATGGCGTTTGAGATCACGTAACAGTGAGTACTATTTTTAACATTTAAATTAATTTATTTTATTGTGATTAATTTCGATTTTAGAGTAATATTTTAGGTGTTTAAATGTTACCATTGATACTTTAAACATAAAATTTACAGTTAGTGTCAACATTCCTATAACACTAGATTAAACTTACATAGTAACTTGGGTGTCAAGTAAAGCAAAAACTACATATACATTATGTAAATAGGTAAGCCGATATCAGATGACCGTTTGTCCTTTGCGGTGGAACGCGTTGACCGGTTATCAGCTCACTACGAGTTGAATGCCGATGGTGATACTTTTTATAAGAAACAGTACAAGAACAGAACAGTACAAGAATACGAATAAGTCAGACAATAACTTGGCTTTAATTAAGATTTTACAGCGATTAAGAAAACATAATTGCTTTGTCTGGCAATTAAATTTAGATGAGAGCGCAAATGGTAATAGTAAGTTTCATTTATAGATTATACAGTCTTTTACAACTTTGAACACAATATTTTCAATGGGTTTGGCTCAAAAAAAGCATGTGTATGCTTAAATATAATAAGGTGGAATCAATGACATTTTTTGTATAAAATATTATTGGCTGGAATAGATTAGGACTTAGGATACATAAGTGGGTACGGTACTACATACATACTTCACAGCGGGATTCAAAATTACACTAAAAAACATTGCCATGTCTCATTGCCAACATTGCCATGTCTCATACGATACATTAATGGCAGTATTGCCAATTTATTTATTTATTTATTTATTTATTTATTCATTCATTCATTCAACAATTTGCTTACAGTCAATGACCAAACGCAAATGTGATACAATTTGTGATACAATTTTTAACATTGTAATTATAAATTATAATAATAGCCTTTCGGGGCTAGATCTAGCCCTTTTTACGGGTTTTCAGCCCCTCAAATAATTTTTTAGCACCTAGCCCAATTTCTAGCCCCAAAATCATTTTCCGATACCGAGTTGGCAACACTGATTAATGGTTTTATGTCTGTTTTAGTGCATGAATGAGTCATTCAGTCATTCGTTTCGGTTCGCATATTATTTTCAGTTTTCACCTCTGGTCGGTTTGTGGGTTATCACTGAATATACTTATTATCAGCATTCACCACGCACGAACAGTGATGCATATGCGTGTAGCTGTATCTTCGAAGTTATAAGTATTCTGTGGTTGTGACATTGTTGCAACACTTGCTACTTGCAGATAATATGTGTAATCTTCTGACGTATGTATAATGTTTAAGATATGGAGTGTAGAGATAAGGAGGAATGACTTTGTTGTGAAAAAATGTCCGTCAAACTACGTTAAATTAGTGAGGCGCTACGGTGGCCTACGATCGCTACGGTTACATTTATACCATGGATTCATACCACCCTGTGCTGACCAGTGGCGTAACTATACCATCTGGGGCCCGTGGCAAATTATTTTGATGGGGCCCTATCAGTAAAAATCGTCACGTACTCAGTTTAATTTTAATGAACTTCGAGATTTTAAGCGTACTCAATTACACGTTGTTTATGTCCCACTAATGGCCATACGCCTCCTCTCTTAGGCGAGAGGGAATGGTCTGTAGTCCCCACGCTAGCCCAATGCGTATTGGAGACTACACATTCATCCATAGAACATAATATCTTCATCATCTATTCGCTAGCTTTTCGGTGAAGGAACAACATCGTGAAGAAACCTGCATACATTTACAATGAAATGAATTTACACTATTTGCTTCCATTTTTAAATTTTCTAACCCATGTCGATACCTTTCCAAATTCCAATTCTTCTAGACAAATTTTCAAACGTTTTAAGGCATTTGAAAGATCGGTGGCTTTAGACTGAAGTGCTTTAGAAGCTGTATCGATAATAAGTAGGATCTTGCAATGGAAAACCAATAACATAATAAAATTGTAGTTTTCGATCTTTTTTTTGAGTAAAACAGTGCAATAACCGGTATTTTGATTGAAGGTTTTTTGACGGTCATAAGTACACACATCAAATAAAGTTTGAGATCACTTTGAAAATACGAAATCTTTTTTGTTACGTTAGAATAAAACGTTTTTTCTTTTTCTTCTAAGATTCTCCATTTAAAAATCTAATCTTTTAATAACAAAAGAATTTAAAATATCAATTTTTTATCGATATAAAGAGAGATTAAATTCTTGTTTACGCTCATTCAGAAATCTGACCAACTTGATTCAAGCGTTTTTTCTGACTTTTTGAAGGAGTTCATTCAAAAAGATGCCGAGGGGGTTATCTGAAGTTTTACAAGCAAGAACTGTTACTTTGGGGGAAGAAGGACTTTCTACGAGAGAAATAGCACGCGGAGTGGCTGTAGCCCAATCCTGTGTCGTGAACACGTTACGGAGGTATCGCGGCGTGGATAACTTTGCTGATCAACCTCGCAGTGGTCGGCCAACTGTTATTACAGCTGCTCAGAAGCGTTACGTCAGATTGACGACTGCCTCTGCGGAATTGTCTCTTCTTTGACGGGTCCAGAATTAGCACTCATCCGGACAACCAACGTCTCCGTGTCTGGAGAAGACATGGAAAAGTTGAAAGACAAAGAATTGCCACCGGAACCGTTCAACAAGGCGGCCGTTTGGCCGTAAAGCCAAGCAGTTAAACCGTATTGGGGCGGCTTAGAATACTAACCCCAATCCCACGCCGGAAGGGTGTCGTAAAAGGCGACTAAATCCAGCCCGCTGGTGGTAGGGCCCTCGGAGGGATTGTATTGGTAGTATTGATTTTAATTGTTAATTAATACCATTATTACTATTATTATTTCTCCAGGGGTTCGCCTGGATAGCTACCACCCTCGAGCATGAGTCAGCCGCCAAAAGACTCGTCGTGTTCCGGCTGGGGGCTTGAGAGCCAGTTTTTTCTTTCTTTTTCTTCTTTCTTTCTTGGCCGGCAACGCATCAGTGATGCCTTTGGTGTTGCTGATGTTCATGGGCGGCGATAGCCACTTAACATCAGGTGGATCGTCATATCGTTTGCCGGCTATTTCCATAAAAAAAAGGCGGGAAATCGGTATCCTTTTGGGGCGGCATAATGATTGGTGCTAGAATGCAGTTGATCCCGTATCGTGGCTGGATGATTGCAGCTTTGTACGAAGCCATTGCTATTGATGGAATTATCAGGTCATTTAGAATAAACCATGGCCCTCGATTCGTATTGGTTGACGATAATGTACCCGCACATCGAGCTCAACGAATCAACGCTGCTCTGCGTGAATACGACATTACCAGGTTAGACTGGCCTGCCGGCTCACCTGACTTAAACCCGATAGAACACGCGTGGGATGCTGTCAAGTAAGCTGTTTGGACCCTTCAG
The DNA here is from genome assembly GCA_963932265.1 of Thymelicus lineola. Classification (NCBI taxonomy): domain Eukaryota; kingdom Metazoa; phylum Arthropoda; class Insecta; order Lepidoptera; family Hesperiidae; genus Thymelicus; species Thymelicus lineola. The sequence continues at coordinate 9,337,115 of OZ010705.1, read as the reverse complement.
CTACCTCCCCAGACAATGCCAGAGATCAGGGAAGCCGTTATTCAAGAATGGGACAGGTTACAAGAAATGCTGGATAACTTAATTCTCAGCATGCCAAGAAGGATTGCCGCATGTGTTCGAGCCAGGGGAGGAGTTATCTTATACTAAATAAAAACAATTTAATAAATGTTGATAATATTTAGTTAAATCCTATTTTTCTTTCAATTATTTAGTAGTCAAAATTGCACTAGAACTTTTAAATTCAATTTTAGTTATTAAAAAATATATTTTTTTTATTTCAACAAGTGTATCTTTTTTATAAAAAGATGTTACGTAAGCAACATTCTTTTAAAAAGTAAAATTAAAAATAATCCATCTTTTCCTAGTGATCTCAAACTTTATTTGATGTGTGTATGTAAAATTACTCGTCACGGGTAACGTGTACATCTCTAAAAATGAATCAACATCTTTCTGTTTAGGTTGGTTGAATTAACGATTAACTTGAAATTGTATTATGGTCTTTAGTTGTCACTTTGGATTTTAAGCAGAACTTATAAAAATATACTTTCCAAATAAAATAAAATACTCAGGTAGAATGTAAAAAAATATTTTTGAGCTCGCGGCCTCTTCGGCCGGGGCCCTCTTCGGCCGGGGCCCTCTTGGGTCGGGGGCCCGTGGCATTTTGCCAGCCCTGCCACCCTATTGTTACGCCACTGGTGCTGACACTAGCGCCATTTGTTTACTGCTTAGTGCTTACAGCTGGACATTTTTTCAACTTTTCCCCATATAATATGATTCAGTCCTCCTTACCTCGATACTCCAGTTTAAGAGTGGCTACACTGGCTACCTATTAGCACAATACCCGACCTCTTTGCTAACTATAGAGAATTGTCCACTACAGAGTACTTAAACACTATGGTCCAGTTCCAGTATTGAATTTTATCTTATTTTTATTACACATCACTAACGCCCGGGCGGCGCTTTGCTTTAGGAAAGTACGAACAGACGGATGGATGGACATGACGAAACAATAAGGATTCCGATTTTACCTTGGAACCTTAAAAAATACTCGATATTGTATATTGCAATGTATGTATGTATGTATTTTTAAAACAAAAACTGAGCAAACTGCCATAATTAGTCATAAAACCGTGTATTCTTGTCTTTTCTAAAAAATACGTTATTTTTTTAAATTGGCAATATGCCAGCGAACGGCATCAGTGACCTTAGCACGTGCCCTAGACATGATCGAATGTTTTTATATAGTCTTTGCTTAAATATGCAGATCGTAAGGAGAATTCAAGGTTGTGAAATACAAATGTAGACTAGCATAAAATTTGTCAAATATTTATTGACTTATATTGTGTTTATTGCGTAAAGACCGCGCAAATGCGTGATCAAAACAAGACACTCAGATTGGTCATTCGGGACCAAACACCAATGCTCCGTAGTCGCATTCACTCAGTCGAAAGTTCTGAGGTAACAAACATAAAAAACATTGAATACTTCCTCCTTTTTTGAAGTCGGTTAAAAAATCAGATAGGGCAACACTCTTACCTGAAGTAGGGTAAGTCGGGGTAAAATATAACGGATATATAAGACTATTACAAATGTCATCATGTCATATTGTGCCCCACCTTACTCTATTACAAATATAATCATCCCACGATAACTCTGCATAAGGATATTAACTGGTAGAAACAAAAATCGTACTATGGTATCACTTTTTGAATGATTGTCAAAGCTGACATACATTGACGTATCAGTTTCTCGTCGATATACTGTTGTTGATTTTTGCTGAATTCTATTTTCACAATGGGTAAAACTATTAAAAGTGGCGTTCGAGAACTGATATTCAAGATGATATCGATGATACTGTCAACATTTCTCTTTATAAAATACATACTATTGATAAATAAATAAAGCATTGATAAAATTATATTTTATCAAGTCAATCATAATCAATAAATAATAATATCTAGCATCAAAACCTATTATTTGACTCTATATCAGTATTGCCATAATAAAAGTTTCACTAACTACCGCTGTCACTTCATTGCAGAGTTATTGTAGGAGTACTCTAGTGTTGCCATATCTGATTTTTAAGTGTATTAAAATTTCACATTTATCCGACAAACTTAAGATAGGTAGACTATTGAAGATACACGTATGATATCCACTGGGAGTGGTCATTGCAACCAAAAGGTTGTAACATGAGTTATTGTGTTACCATAATATATTATACGTAATACAGCTTTTCGCGAAAGCTGTTTTTGTTAGCGAGTGAAAGTTCTGATGTTCGCGAATTCATGCCGGCGCGGCGCGGCGGCGCGGCGATGGTTTCTGCTTGCATTGAATATGGCGTGATAACTTAAATCCTTCATCAGTCTTGGTTTCAAGTAACGGGTTCATCATTCCAACAACCGGGATAATAACATGGCGGGTGACATGTAATAAGGATGTTGACACTAATTATAAATTAATATAAAATGTCTAAAGTATTAGTGATACTGGTAACATTTAAAGGTCTAAAATATGATTATTTTATCGAAATCAATCACAATAAATTAAATATCATTAATTTAAAATGTTAAAAATTGTACTCACTGTCACGTAAGCTCAAACGCCATTTTGAGAATGTGACGTCATTGTTCGTCTTTTATATGCAAATTCAACAAACTTCAGTAAACAGATAGTATTGAATATCAGATATTGATGTCACGTGACGTTTTTGATGGGAAATTTGATTGAGATTTTTATTTATCAATTTTTGATTTTAAATTGAAGATTATTATTTTTACAATATTTTTACGTGAATATTAAGGTTCTATCTATAAAATAAAACTGAATCCTAAAATTAGTCAACATTCCAATTATGTCCTATTCCATGGTCTATCTGTGTGCTAAATTTCGTGAAAATCCATTCAGTGGTTTTTGCCTGAAAGAGTAACAACCATCCATAATAAGTTACGCATTTATAATACCTATTGTAGGATATTATTAGGATTCTCAACTCTCAACTCAATGATTGAATTAGCAACATACCATCTCTACGAATATGTCCTAAATTGAGTAGGTATGTTTTCACACAATATTGCAAGTAGGCAAAAGTAGTGTAACCATGATTGTCTTATTAAATTTATATTCAGGATCATATATGATTATATATATATGATTATTATTTATTACATAAATATCATGTCTAATTTAATTAAAAAACACTTCTAATAAATTTTTTAGAAATACCTATGATAGGCATATTACAAATAACATAAAATTATTTTCTACATAAACTACGATATTAGGTAGTAGCTCTAATATTATATAATAACAGCAGTAGGTACCTATTAGATTTAATTAACATAAATTGGTAGTTGGAGATCATGAAACCCAAATTAATGAATTAATGACCAAGTGGCGTCATAACATAATATATATTTTTAATTGCTTTAATTTACCAAGGATGTTTAATTTTTTATCGTATATAACTTTATAAGTACATTTTTTATCATTTATAATATATTTTTACAAGGTTTACCTATATTACCTATTACTTTATATCTATTTGACGTATCTAACAAAGTTTCTATAGATATATTTTCAAATATTTTCAACTGAAATTAATATCAGCAGTGAAGTTTCTGTACAGTGTTCAAATGTCCCGTAGCGATCAAAAACAGTGGCACCCTCGTTCCAGAGGCCATTTATACTGTCATCACGGTACAAAGTCCAACCTAATTGTAGAGATCAACTCAACTGAAACGGTTTGAGTTGTAACAGTTACATTACAACGTGCGTGGTCTTTGCACCAACACCAATAACTGAATAAATAAAAATTATTAACAAATATAAACCTAGCACTCGTTTTTCTTTATCCCCGTTTGTTGGTTGGGAGAAAATACTGTGTTAGCATTGAAGTATCATAGAACAGACATCTCGAACAAAATGTGTGTCCCGCCCGGGAGGTTCCATTTTCAAAATTGAGCCCCCGTTCTCCTTTCAAAATCGAACGAATCTATTGAAGATTGAAGCCACGTGGCGCCAATGCATTGGGACATACATGGTGTTCGTGGTGTCTGTTCTATACGCTTGTAATAATACTTCATTGTGTTAGCATTAACCCGCCTTTTGTACCTTTTTTTAAAGTGCAATAAAGTGTTTTGATTTCATTTCAATGTTACCAGTTAACCTGCTACAATACGTATTTTCTTACCTAAAAGTTGCTTTGCTTACTTATTCACCAGGCGTTTTGATGTTCATTATTATGGAGCAGCTTGATCACTGGTGAACTATGCCCTAGGTCTTCAGTTATTTATTTATTTACTCAATAGGTAATCCCTGCCTAGGCCATGGGTTGGCGTCTAACTTGGTGGAAAACACTAAGTTTGAATTGAACTTGTTAGGTACATAGAGAACTTCGATATATGAATAGTGGTATTTTTAAGACATATTTGATTTTTTTCTGATTTTAACGCCAGACACAAGAAGCCTTTCAGAAGGCAAACAAACATACAAACTTGAGTTACAGATTTGATTTCCTTAATGTGGAAGATGTGACAAAATCTAGTTAATAATACACAAGGCTCTATCATTTACAGATTTATTGGTGTGGCAACCTCGGTCCAGGACGAGTTGAATGGTTGAACTTTCAATTAGATCGGACTATGGAGTTGTGGACTTTGTACTGTGACGTCACGGGTGACCTCTGTTCGGACATTGAGGCACGCAGGACATTACACCATTTACACCGCTTTGTATCCTATTACCCAAAGCAACATTGACTAATTGTGTGAAAACAATACGATTACAGCCAATTCCTTTAATCTAAATCGATGGAACTCCTCAAATATTTAGGGAAAATATTAGATGCTTATATTTTTCGACTATTTCTTTGAAGTCGGTTATTTTTTCGGTAAAATTCAGATTATAAGCGCTCTAAATCTGATAATGTATTAAACGCAGTATTTTCGCAGTATAGCAAAATATTGTTTTTCTGGGTCACACGAGAATAGTTTAACCCAGATAACGAAGAATTTGCAATAAAAATAGAATTTATGTTTTTCCATTACAGGCAGTCAATATGAGCGACGTAATATTATGTACCTGCACAGCATAGTCTTGGAAATAGTGTCTATCCTTTCTGCTAAGAAATCCTGAAACACACGAACTAATTTGCTCCATTGATGATTGAGGATTAGTGGAAGATGAGGCAGAGAGAAGAGAGATGCAAATCGAATATCTACGTAATTCTTGACGGCACCAAGTAGGTTCCCAATGTGTTCTTGTAATCTAATTATAATCTCAACACTGACAAGTACATTAAACAAAATGATCTCATCAGTTTAAATAAACAGGTAGATTATATCACGCTATTCGTGGGCAAGAGCGAAGTGGCCTTAAATCGCATGTGGTTCATGCGTGAGTCCAAACTCCAAGCGTTAGGTTATGTATTTTTAACTCGAGAACCATCACGAGATTCACGAGGCCTACTGATGAATTGGATGTATTTTTGAAGATGTGTCATTATCTTAGTAAAACAGTAGATTCCAAATCAATAAATGAGCTCTCAGATTCTCGTTTTGTTTGGTAGGCGCTAGCGGATCCAGGGGGAGGGGGATGAGCATCAAGACACCCTTCCTCAACTCTCAAGCTTCATAATAGTTCGTAGCGTGTATTTTTTTTTGTTATTCCAAACATGCAAATGAATATATTCTGAACACCAAATCTAAATCAACGACTAAGAAGAAGAACTAAAAAGTATACCCAGTGTCCCCAGAGAGGGCCTCGAAGTCATGACATTATCAACGGTAAGTTTGTGTCCGTTTGAACTACTAGTGCAATTTGTTAATTTAATCCGCCCAATGATAAGCAGGATACTGTGATTGAACATATCCTGAATTGTATAGGGGGCTATGATATCCAGTCTTTCCCAAAGTGAGCGAGCGATGATCTCCCTTTTGGGTCTTAAAGTCGTTAATCGTTGTATAAACATTGGGAGGATGTGAAGCGATATATTGAAACATTTTTACATGCACATTTGCCTGTAATTTTATTACTCAAAGGAGTTTCTTGTCAATTTAAAATTGTTGGATCACGAAGATAGCGCGATAGTGCATGGCGATGCCACGATGCTGAGGTAAGTTTGAGAACCAGTGGCATGTAATTCTGTAATTTGTTAAAGTTGTTTCAGAATGAATGAAGAATGTATAAGTAGTGTAATATATTGCTTTAACAATCCTTGAATAACATTTTTCTTTCTAAATAATGTTCCCTTGTACCTTTGCGCAGGCGCATTATATAGGTAACTTCCTGTTCAGCAAACAAAGAACAATGCCCAAAAATTATTTTTTATTTCTGTTAGAGTCTTAAAACGTCAGTTATACCGAAGCAATTCAATTATTTTTTTACGTATTTTAAAATTAATACCTGTACCCGTATTACCCAGTGTAAAATAATTTTATTAATAAGTGATGAATTAATAAAAAAAAAAAACAAATAAAAAAATAAATAAATAAATAAATAAATAAATTGAAATAACAATGATGTCAACAATGTCCATTTTCATTCGGGCACTCACTTCGATACATAGCTTGTATCAAGCAAGATATAGGAAGACTTCTGGCCAATATTGCAGACAGAATTTCGTTATAAATGTTGGTATGACAAAGGTAATGATGTCAAATTTCCATTTCCGGTTGTCAATAAAAAAAAAGTCAGAATAAAATAATGGTAAAAATTACAGGCAGCCGTAAGTCTCCCCTACTCTATGATTCAATAATTATAAGAATTCAATCTCAAAATACTTAGGTTCTGGGGTGTGTCTGCTGAAAATTCTTATATATCTAAGCTCAGAAATTAAAGCGGCGATTTTTAGAATTTATTTTATTTTAAGACGCTAAAGTTGAAAATGAAATAAAACGATGTATGGCAGTTGGGCATTGTTCTTTATTTATTTCATTTATAAGTTCATTGTCGTTATTATATTGTACCTTAATAAAAAAATCACAATCACTTTTTCCAAAAGGAAGGTCGCAATCGTTAAATTACTATTATGTATAATTAATGTTTCCTAAAACCTAATTTACGATCGGAAGGTGTAGATTCCGTTTTCAACACTTTTTTTTTATTAAGGGCCTAGTCTCGTAGTTCACAAAATAAGAATCGCGTGCGGCTAGTCCAAACGTCAAGCGTCTGCACGTAGGCTCCCCGCAGTCCCCGCATTCATCCTACATAGCGTAATTATTTGACTAGTTCGGAAAGTTGCTCTACTAAGTATTTTTTTTTCTATAGAAGAGTTGTCTGTGTTTTTGTGTTCTATAGTATCCCCATTATAGAAAATCTAAAGGCTGCAGTCTTGCAAAATTCACTCGCGGCGAATTATTTTCACAACTTTGTACATTTTTTCATACAAAGTAGTGAAATATCATAAAATATTATTATTACACAAAATAACCATAATATAAGTAATAGCTGGTTATTTTAAGTTTTTTAAGTTCATCTAGGTGGATTTTGTTAGGTAAATCAATAGTTAAATACAGGTCTTTCGCGCCCAAAGTAATTTAGAGTTATGTTTGTGCGCTTACTTTATGGCAACAAAGAATTAATTTACAAATCTGTTCTGCTCATAATTAGCTCCACATTCTTGTCTTGAAAATTTACTGAATATTTTTTTCTAATTATCTTTCATTTCTTAATTCCGAGGTCACAATTCCATCAAAATTCTCTGTTTTTTATCTCTTTACAAATGGTTTGTTTCATAATAAATAAGCATCGTATGTATGAAAAAATTTGATTATTTTAATGCCATGAGTTCAATAAAGCAAACACAAAAAATGCACCAAATGCAAAAAATGCATGGAAAATTGGGTGCCAACGTAGAAGTGATGAAGAGAAATAGAATCCAAAGGTAAGTAGTTATATTATTCATGTTTAGGGCCTAACTACAGGGGCAAAGCAGCCGGTATAGAACAAATTTTTGTATTACAGAAAAGAGCCATTAGAGCTATTTATAAACTAAAATCAAGGGAGTCCTTGCGAGTCAAATTTAAACAAATATAGACATAATAACTGTATACATATACATATAATAATAATGTACATATAATAACTGCATATAAACAAAATTGTGATTTTTCAAATCGTCAAACAAGAAGGATGCATCAATTGGCTACCTCTTCGTACCGTCTTTCTAAAGTGCAACGTTCTTTTATGGGACTAGGTATAAAATTTTATAATAAAGTCCCAAAACAAATACGTGACTTACCAGTGGAATCTTTTAAGAAACGTGTAAAGGCTCAGCTCTTAGGCAAGGGCTACTATAGCATAAATGAATATTTAAATGACAAGGATGCTTGGAAATGACTAGCTAGGCAACCAGTTCTGCACAGGTTAGAGAATACCTATTTTTGTAATAGATATAAGTTTTAGTTTTAAAAGATGTGCTGAGGAGTTTCTTTACGGCTTTTCTTCTCCTCCATGACAAAGCACCTTTCCGAAAAGCTGGTAGATTAAAAAAAATGACGTGCATAAGAGTATCAGTGATACCTACATGAATAAAGATTATTTCATTTCATTTCATTTCATTTCAAATTAAATTAGCTAGCGAAACTCCACAGACGTGATAGGTATATAATAATATGATAGAACTAGGGATTGCAATAAGGAAAAACGGATCCGGTAATCCGGCCGGGTCCGACGTTTTTTACGTATACCGGATCTGGTGGAATTTACCGGATACGGTCACACCAATTTGCTAGTATAGATGCTTTGAATGCCTGGTATAGATGTTGTAATTAATCTAGTATTACAATCTGGTATTCTCAACGTTCAATAGGGGTGATAATATAGTACAGCGTGAAATTATATTTTCGTTGAAATCACTTCTTGTTTATAATTGGTAATATTTGCCCTAAATGGATATAGGTGTAAGCTATAGGTGTATATCAATTGAAGCGCAATAACATGACAACAAAAACCCCCTTTAAACATATTAAGATGTGTAGTTGTATACATGTACACTTGTTATGTACACTTGTTCTGTATGTTTTATAGTTTGTATAATTATTTATTTCCCACTTTATAATATTATATCCCTAATAAGTATCATTTAATCATATACACATAAAATTAAATAAAATAAATAATTAAGTTGTAAATTATCTTCAACTTTGGATTGACCTGCTTCTAAAATAATATTAATATACAATATTAATAAGATTGACGCCACATGTGAAACTACACGAAAAAGGGGACTACACTGTAAATCAGCAGCCGTGGTTGGTTCCTAGCCGCTCCATGGCACAGGCAGAGGGTAGTCCTTTTTCGTCAGGTGACATGGTACCCGCTAAATTTTCTATGTTTCATGTCAAGCAATAATTTAGTAAAGGGTTACATTTTGTTAGTACTTTTTCTTTCACCGTAGTTTAACCTTGTAACCCATGTACCATGTTATTTTCATGACGGAATAAATGTTTCTTTCTTTCTTTCTTATTAGCTCCTTCTTAAAGAAAATAAAGAGGAAAAAATGTAGGAATTGATATAACTATGTACTATATTTTTAGAAGACAAGTTATATTAACTATGAGTTCTACTAACAGTCTGATAACTATATAGTTATATAGTTCTACTTACAGTCTATAACGAACTAGTTGAACCGTTTTTAGGTATTTATATAGTATCGATAGCATTACTACTAATGTACCTCACTGGCGTGTTGATGCATATTGTTTAAGTTTACGATCCATATTGAAATCAAATAATTATGTACAAAACTATTACTGATACACAAATATTTACAAAAACTATTATTAAAATACAAATATTTACAAAACACGCAAAAAATTATAAAAAAAAAATAATAAAGTAGAGCAACTTTCGATACACAATCTACGTCAGAGCCGGAGCAAGGTTAGAGTGAGAGGGAACAGTTTTATTCGTCGTGGACTACACGTCTGAACGCTTCGGCCGTGCATTGGCCACTAAGGAATTTCCTTCGCATTTCTTGTTTATAAACTCTTTTTTTGTAGGTCTTTTGAGATTATTATTATTGTTAGAGTAAGGTGATTTAGGTGCACTTTTTTTTTGTATTTGCTTTATTGAACTCGTGGCATTAAAATAATCAATTATTTACATACATACGATGCATAGTTATTATGAAACAAACCATTTGTAAAGAGATAAAAACCGAGAATTTTGAAGGAATTGTTATGTCTGAATTAAGAAAATGAAAGATAATTAGAAAAAACTATTCAGCGCATTTTTAAGACAAGAATGTTGAGCTAATTATGCGCTGAACAGATTTGTAAATTAATTCTTTGTTTCCATAAAGTAAGCTTACAAACATAACTCGAAATGACGTTGGGCGCGAAAGAGCTGTATTTAACGATTGATTTACCTAACAAAATCCACCTAGATGAACTTAAAAAAAATAACTAGCTATTACTTATATTATGGTTACTTTTGTGTAATAATAATATTTTATGATATTTCATTACTTTGTATGAAAAAAAAATACAAAGTTGTACAAATAATTCGCCGCGAGTGAATTTTGCAAGACTGCAGCCTTAAGAAACAACTTTTCTTGCATTTTTTTAATTTGGTTTAAATAACCTTTGTTACTTTAGGTTTGTCTAATTAGAAACTATTTAGGATATTTTACATTTATTCTTTTTAGTGAATTAAGTACCACTTCAATTGAGTTTTCAACTATGTAAGTGTAAGTTAGGAACAAAAACAAAACATCGAAATCCGAACAAATTTTACACAAAATGACGTTACACGTCAAAGAAACAGCGTCCCCGTTCCAAATTCGAAAATGCGCCGGTCTCGAGCGAGGCGCGATCACCGATCACGCAGCGCGCACGTGGCGAGCGCATGGTAGAGAGTTCAGCTGTGGACTTTGTACCCAATCACCGGTGTTAGTTCACTTTGTTGTTACGGCGAGAATAACGGCTGCGCTTGCGCCTCGATTTGGCGCGGATAAATTGTTAAGCGCTAACAGCGCTAGTTCCTTGGTACTTGGTACTGTCACAAGTTAAACAATGTATTTGAAATGACTAATGATCAATTTGCTTCTTATGTACACATGGTTTGATTGTCAAGCCGTAATGTGTTACGTCCGATACTTGAATCTATATTTTACGCGGATATAGAAGTATTTCTGTTTAAGAGGAAATAAACCTCTGTTAAGACAGCTCCTGGAATTTAAGGGTCTATAAATTCATCTGGCCAGAATACTAGCGAATTGGTAGACTTCATACATATTCCACAACATTGAAAACATTTTGTTATTTGATAAGATAAAGTACTTAATTAAAAGGCCACAAATTCTGTATGTTTATAATAGATTCTCGAAATTCGTATGAATGGGATACAAAACGTTTAAAACCCTAAAATTACAAAAATATCGGCGTTCTGATATTTTTCAATTCTGGCTGAATAATTGGATTTATGTACGGCAGCAATCGAAAAAGATAACCGAACATTTTTTTTAAATCGCTCAAGAAGATTGGGAGTTGAGGGTTGCGCCAACCATTCCAACTTCCAACTAAACATGTAATAATAGTAGCTTGAACAAATTAAACGAGTTTTTTTCATTGTCTAAAGTACTCATTAGCGACAATGATAATTATACTTTGATCAGCGAACGGAAAACGCAAGATGACAGGAAAAATGGGTAATTTTACTTGCACGAAGGAACCCATTTAAAACAAGAAGCTTCCTTGTAAATGATTCATGGGAAAAAGACGGTCCGAAGCGAAGGTAGAATCGATTCTGTAGATGGCAAAGGAAAATGCCCATTTTACTATGGGGTTTGGGCCCACCCAAAAAGTTGTTATGTCCCAATGATTTTTATTTTATTTTGTAGCTTATTAATTATCTTTTTAAAATATCCAAACCATTTCCATTTATTCACCCAGGTTTAAAAGAAATCCTATTTTTTGTGTCCCTAAATTGAGCATATGCCTAAATGTGGTTTAAATTAATCTGTATTAGAGTAGTGGTTGGAGAGCCTGGCCTTCTGTTTAGGATCACTAGTTTGAGCCCTGGCGTTATAGAAAATTAAATATCACTTGATTTAATGGAAATAGGAAACCTACTGAGTTGAGTACTATACCGGAGTTTCACCTAAATAGCTCTTAATGGCGTGTGAAAACTCACTAGACTGGGCCAGTGTGGTGATTGCTGCCTTATCCATTGTGTTATAGGAGAAAACTCATGCTCGAGGATTTATTAAAATAAAAACAAGTTAAAGACATGAATGTTATTCATCATAAAATATATTGTCCAAAAAAGGAGCTGGGGCTCTTACATCATTAAAACGACCCCAGCTTAAATACCACAACACAGACATGATATGAGCACAACACCCTACAGTACGATTGCCCACAAGGCAATTACAGTAATAAGCAATTATACTTTCTAAAGAATTTGCCCTATTTTGATCTTTGCTTATCAGTAAATATGTATAATATGTCTTACTGCTTATATGTCTTGACTTTATTCTACCCCTAATTAAATAATTATTTTGGCCTAATATTAAGGGCAAGTCATCTTCTATTAATTCGTTACTTATTTCAATAACATAAGTACCATTTGCTCGCACATGCTCCCCATAATAGGACCTTGCCTGTTTTAATTGGTAAGACCCTAATGCAAATCTTCTTAGATCACTTAAAGTTAACCTTGGGAAATTATCTAAATGGGGAGCACTACTGCTTATGCTTTCAAAAATCGTACGTCTTCTGTTTATATGCTCCCTTTGAACAAATTCTGACAGATAATTTACTGTGTTCAATCTTGCCAGAGCAGTGTTCAATAATTCCACAGCATCAGGCCTATCGTCAATTGTAGGGTGGAACTTATTTAAAAGGGAGCAAGCAATTTTAAAATCAACCATAAGATGGCTTGCAGCTCTATTAAAATATTCCTGTCGAAATAATTTAAAATCTCTTTTTATTCGCCCATTAACAACTTCTACAACCCATCGACACATAGTAACACATCTTGATTTATTAGCCTGTAAAGTAGTTAGTTGAAATTCATTTTCTAACAATGATTCAGGCATGTGAGTCTTATAATTGTACACTTCTAATTCTGGAATTACATCTCTAAATCCTCTATCCAAGATGAAGACATCTCCGGGTCTAAAAAATGACCGCATTGGACCATTTTCATCAGCAAACAAAGAGCTCATAATTGATGAATCATTTTTTGTTGCTTCATAAGGTCCTTCACATTCTAAAATGTACCCATCGCAGCAAACAATTAAAAATGGTTTAACAAGGTTAAGGTACTTATGCAAACTGTAGGTTTGTTTTTGGTAAGAATAATTGCTGCTGCTTTGAACATAAACATATGTGCCATCACATATTACTATAGCAGGTTTAATATTTGCAGCCATGCTGGCATCCCCAAAAAACCCCTCTGGTATAATCCTATTTCGGGATGCTACATCTTGGATAGTCATGTGATTTATTCCTAAATATCTAGGAACAAACTGTACATTTAAACAATCTCTTACTATTTTCATTTTTCTTTCCAAAGTGGATCTTGGTATTTTAAATAAGGTTGACAGCCTTTCATTGCTGTCACCTGTCCTGAGTTTGACCAAAAATATACTGAGAGCAACAGAAGGGTTCGTAAAATGATCATATAGCATTGGAATATCATTTAATAATTCATTGAACTGCTCTGCATTAAGCCCCAACCAATAATGGCATAGATTTGGATCCATCGAGTTAATGTCACTAAAGTTGATTTGTCTCTCAGCAGCTTTTTCTAGTTTTAAAAAGATATCATCAACTTGATATCCAGTATAATCTGAATATGGGGTCTCAAGTTCAGCCCAATTATTGCTGTGCAAATGATATTCACAAATTCTAGCACTAAACGGAATGTATATTTTGTACTGCAATAACAACACTTCCTTTATAGTGCCTGGCACTAAAAGGCGTTCAGTATTGTCACATCCACTGAATAAACAATAACGTGAACTTGCAGAAACCCGCTTATACTTTTGAGAAATAATTTTGGGCTGTGTCCGGGGAAGGTATTGTTCCTGAAGTGGCAGATCTGCATTAGCGGGAGGTTGTGGAGGCGGTTCAGGTATCACAGCATTTAAATTATCAGCTTCTATTCTGTCAGCATCCATCGGTTCCAGCAAAGGTCTATTATTGTCATAATTAGCCTGTCTTTGAACATTTCTTGTTGCAGCCTCCCAACAAGCACGACAAACTTTTTCCAAATGTCTGATCTAAAAAATAAGAAGGTATGTGTTGTTATAATCAAAAATTCAATAGGCTAACTGACTAATTTTTTTTTAATGCAATGGGCCTATCAAAATCAGGCAGGTTAACTTGTCGATTAACAATAAAGAAGCAACTTGGTATGCCCGTGGCATTATGGAGTAAGACAGCAAGTTAGATAGCTCATAGATAGCCCATGGCTTCAATATGACTAAATTCTTTTTATCACTAATTTAAAATCAGTTTTTATTTCATTTATCTTTAAAGTGCCAATAATTAAATGTAGGAAGCTTCTTTTATATTATTTACTATAATAATACTGTCATATTAACAACAAGAATGAGTAACAAGAAACAATACGATAACTTACATGATGAGCTGGAGTCCACCTTAAGATAAAAGCTCTTTGAGGACAGTCTTGAGAAACTCTGTGAGTTCTGCGATTTGCAATTGAAATACCACATCCAAAACAGACGCTCAGATGGCCAAGGGCAGGGGATAGATCAACTTGAAATGAAGTTCTGTTTGCTGACATCCTCTCTTGTAATAGCACAAAACATTCAATACACAGAATATCATCAGGGGACACCTGAAAAAGGTAATACAATATTATAAAAGGTAATACGATATTTCTACCTGAACTTAAGACTTTGTGACAGATTGGTTTTAAGATTGGGAGTGTTCATGTTATTGTAAATGTTAATGTAAATAAATCATTTATAATAATTATGTAATCTCACCGTTGAAGGCGATATCCAAGACCGTAGAATGATTAGCATTTGTTCGTCCAATCCTTCAATTTGTCGTCTACGAAGATTAGGCGTTAGACACAGGGAACAATTGATACATCTGCGTAAGAGTGGCCGATCTATGCGATCTCGACCCGGTGTAGACATTTTCGATGTGTTAAGAAAAGAGTCCAATGCTCACTTAAACTAGTTAAACACTATAGCGTCCAATCGCTCACTTAAAACTAAAACAAGAGTCCAATATCTCACTGCTCACTCGCGATGAACAAAAACTCAATTACATTAAATCGTATCGTAGAAGTAGGTAAGTAAATACGGAGGAATATGATTCAACTCAACGCAAAACAAACAAACGGCACGAAACGACCATGCAAGTTGGCATTTGGCAAGCAAGTTGACAGATGACAGATATAGTTTCTTAAATCCGTTCCAATAATGATATTTGGGTCTGGCAACATCAATAATGCTTTTGCCAATCGATTATTTATTTTTGTCAATCGATTACTGACAACAGCAATACTTGATTTTTATAGGAAACAGTGGTAGTTAATCTTAAGATTTTGTACTATAATGTTTGGATAACATTTTTCACAGTTGCTAAGAGTCGAAAAAGGTATATAAGCTAGACTCGAAACTATTTTAAAGTTAAAAAATGCGTAAATGTATCGACATCGTAATTGATTTTTATTATTTGTTCGAAATATTGTGTGTACTCGAATAATCTGTTACCTGGCAACATTGAAGCTCTGTTTGGTTCTGAGGTTTCATAGGCGGATATTTTAGATTCAGTAAAATAATTTTTTATTAAATGTTTCAATGCTAGGGTGAAGTAAGCGCTGTTATATAAATAAATAAATGTATAAAAATACAACTTTTTTTATTAAATAAATATAGTTGTGACACGATGCCATAAGGTGGGCCCGTCCATGGGCAATATCCTTTAATTCTGCTGATTTAGTTTTATGAAATGCATTAATTGATAACCTTTGAATTGTAATTGGATACTTAGTTAATTTAATTGACTTTAAGTGCCTGCTATGATTAAGGTGACACGCCCCAACTCAGAGTTACTAATGGTTACTTAAAATCCCTCAGTACAGAATTTGTATGGTGATTCTTTACTAAGGAGCGATTAAAGTAACCGTTAGTGACTCGACGTAACTTATTTACCTTTAAAATAGATAGTCATAGCATAGGTAGATAAAGTTGGGTAACTACAAATATTTTTTGTTAGAATGGCAGGCTAACGCAATATGATGAACGTATTACACCATTGCATCGGCTTTAGAATATAATTGTATAGGAACCTAATAACTGACTACCGACATATAATAAAAAAGGTAGGCAGGTATCTTTTCTGATGACTGACCTGACATGATATTAGTTTAGTTGCGCTTGGAATGACCTTATGCAGTTTTTATACAAAACAATCCAAAGCAAACTGATTTTTGTTGTATATTTTGAGATATTTGCGAATAGATATTTTTGTTCAAGAACTCTGAACATTGATATATTGATGGATAGATTATAGATAGGTATTTATCTGCCGGAATTGAGCATATTGACGTGAAATGCTTTCTAGTTCTAGGTAAGGAGAATTTCAGCTGACAACAATTTACTTTTGGTAGATCACCGAAACGACTGAGCAGGTTTCGATAAAATTTGGTTTAGAAATAGATTAGTAGAAAGGCATGGCCTAGAGCAGAAGTTTTCTCGAAGACAGCGTCCTCGTACAAATTGGTTCCTACAGCGATTTAAATTAGTTTCGTTGTAAAAATTACTATAATATCCGCATGGTGGAACACGAATTACACGGACTTGTAAGTCTCGTGTACGAGACAAGGCAATGCACCTTACTTTCTAGATATGACTCAACAGAAACAAATTAGAAGTATGCAGGTACTAGGTAGTCTAGGTACCTGTTACAGTTACGATAAAACTAATTTAGTAATTCGGAGTATTCCTTCGGATTGTCCCAAATTCAAATTCAGCAAACGTTGGCCGGAAGCCAGCCGTCGCGTTCAGTGTTTAGCGCCAAAACACAACAAACAATAGAAGTAACTTTACGTGATTCAAATATCGAATTAAATTAATTGCATACGACAATTTTATACTATAACTCCATTTAACCAAAATTTTACTGTTTGCTTATAGTGAGGTGTAAAGTACAGAATAAGAGGAACAGTTACGCCATTTTGAAATAGCAACTTTTTTTTTAAATAAATAATATCAAGGTAACTCGACGACCAAACAAACTACAAAGCAAAGTCCAAAGTCCGCTACGCAAGGTACGTGACGTCGTCGTCGGCCAAACGTGTCGTGGTTTCGCTTGACTATTCTATTACTTCAATAATCTATTACTTAAGTATCTAACCTTTCTACTCCATTTAAAAAACTTAATTGAATCTTTGTTTTGTTATTCTATTAAGAATGCATTTGCATGCTAAGGAAAAAACACATTGTAATTGATGATGAAAGTAGAGTAGGTTATCATTATTTATCACATCATTAACTAAATTGTTGTAAAAAAAATATTTTTATTTTCAAAAATGTACATTCACTCACACAAACGTTACTGAAATATTGGGTTATTATGAATATCTAATTACCTTCTCATTAAATTAATAATGCAAAAATATTTACCTTTTCCAGGCACTCCTGTCCAATAGCATTAGGGTCCGCCTTGACTTCCAGAATCACAGAATTTGCCTGACTAATTAACCACATTTTAAAAAATTCTTGGAATGATTCCGTAAAATTCGTCAAAATAAATGGGTCGAAAGGTTATTCCGATTGGTATTAATCCAACTTTTTAATCACTTATTCTTTCTGTTTATCTCACTCGCGTAAAGAATTTATTTAAAAAAGTCTTTCTGAGTTCGCTCTGTGAAATGTTTATCGCGTATTCTTTGTGGAAGTAAAACTGTGAATACTTCCATACGACGGCCATACTACGTTAAGTTTGCCACCGAAATGATAAAGAAACTGTGACGTGACTCGCGTTGCGTGCATTACACTTCGTACTGCCGTCGTGGTTCAACTTCAACAGTGAACAGTTATAATTATTTAATTTTAACGCTCACTGGTTCTCACATGAAGACGTGCGGTTTTCATTGGACTAACGAAAATATCAATGTACATCGTTCACTGCGATCGTGATGTCCGTGTATACGACGAGATCAATCTGCTATTTCACTCTAGACTCTCATTGCAGAAAGAGATGCAAGGTGTAATGACGATCCCCACCTACGTCATACATCATTTTGTGATGAGAGATCATCATGAAATAGTTTAATATCAAGTTCGAAATTAAGTTTTATTTTAAAACACATTGCCAACTACTAAAAGGCACAGCTTTGTGAGAGCTCGCAAGTTTTTTTTTAACTAGTGATAATTTTTAAAACATTTTCTAACAGGCTTATCAGAAAATGTTAATTCAGATTTTTTTACTTTCACCTTGCCCTATATTATGCTATCTGTGTAATCAACACGCATTTAATGTATATTAAGAGATTTGTACGTTAGGTACCTACAGTGGCGGCCTTAGGGGGTGGCGAACGGGGCAACCGCCCGGGGCCTCGCGCTTGCAGGGGCCTCGCGCTATCATCCGAGTAAAAAAAAACTTTATATAGCGAAAATAAAAAAAAATTAATAACTACGAACGGAATACTATGATATACAGTCTTCGATCAGGTGTATTATTATAGATCGATGTATACAGTAAAATAACAATAAAAATACATAACAATGTTTATTTTTTGTTATTTGTCTGTATATATAACAAAACCGAAACCTTTACAATATGCACATAATTGTCGTACCTCTAGTATTCATTTTAGTTTATCTCTGGTTTTCTGTCGTGATCGTAATAGGTTTTTTTGTGAATCTTACGTATTAAAATTAGAAAGGCGTGTGTAATGTATGTGCGCATTAAAACTAATAAAATGATTATTTACGTGATCGTGATTAAGGCTTCCAATACGTACTTACGTAATTACGCAAATACGTAATTACGGACAGATTTTAAGAGTCCCACAAATACGTAATTGAAGAGTTCAAATCCGTAATTACGGAAAATAACGCAACGGATAATAAATAAACGTATAATAACGCAAGTAGATAGATAGGATATTATTAATTTAAAAGAAAGAATTTTAAGATTGTTTAAAACAATTTTAACAATTTTCATGCTGTAAAATTATAAAATGTGGTATGTCATTTGAAAGGTAATTTTATTGGATTTCAAATGCTAGTAAAAAAAATAATTTTAATTTATATTTCCTACTTAAATTTTAGGAATTAGTGCAACAGGTCGAAATTGTGGACATCTAAACGAATAGAATAAAACGAAAAGATCTTAAAATTTTATTTCCAATTTTATTTTCTTCCCCCTCAATATTTTGTATTAATGACTCTAATGACCCCCTGGCTCTAATGACTGCTCGTAATCGGTTTGTCATCGACCGGATGAGTTTCCTGATGGAATCTTGTGAGATTTCCTGCCACTCTTCGACTAAAGCAGTTATTAGGTCCTCAATCGACGCTGGAGCTTGCCATCTTCCTCGTACCTACCTTTTCAACTCATCCCACAAAATTTCAATTGGATTCAAGTCAGGGCTACGGGCTGGCCAGTCTAGTGTGGGAATCCCGACTTCTTTCAGGTACTGTCTTGTCTCTGCAGTGGTGTGGCAGCGGACATTATCGTGCATTAACAGCATATCCTGCCCAATAAAACCAGCGTAGGGAAGCACATAGTCTAGCAGAATGTTGTTGATATATCTTTCTGCGGTTAGCCCTCCTCGCCGACCTCCACCGGGTACGAATATCAGCTCCGTTTTGGCTTCGATAGAAATCCCTGCCCACATCATACAGGACCCACCCCCGTATGCCACGGTTTTTGCAGAACAGCATTGTGCAAATCGCTCCCCCGCTCTCCTGTAAACTCTTCTTCGACGGTCGCTACCATGCAGACACATTCTAGTTTCGTCCGAGAACAAGACTCGGCTCCATTGCTCTATACCCCAGTCTAAGTGATCGCGGGCAAATTGAAGCCGGGCTTGTCTGAGCTGCTGCTGGACGTCAACGCCGGTCAGGTATCGATTCCGGAGTAAAGTGGAGACAATAAAACGGTCATTTCTCACAGAAGTGTATCGCCGACGGCTAGAACCTGGTCTACGCACTAAGTTTCCAGTTTCCCTGAAACTCTGGTATACTTTTGAGACACATGACTGACTCAGATGAAGCTGATGAGCGATAGTACGCTGAGACAACCCATGCTGGATTAGAATGACGATTTGAGCGGCTTCTGCAGGTGTAGTTTCTATTTTTTTTACTTTCTGTGTTCCTAGTGGCGTGAATTATCGGACTGATGACAATTTTTTCACCCATGGCCATATTTTGTTTTATTTTAAAAATTAATGAGTTTTGTTTTTACGTAACATGATATAAGCTGACTAAGATTTGGTTATGATATCTAAAGAGGATGAAAGCCAATACAATTACCTTTCAAATGATATACTACATTCTACAATTTCATTGCATGAAAATTGTTAAAATTGTTTTGAACAATCCCCGTTTAGGTGATTCCAGTATATAGTAGATACACTAACTGCATAAATAACTTTGTAATCCCATATAAATATATAGGATAATAAAGTTACATTTGCAGTGAATGAATCAGTGTATATGTATAATATAATGGAATAATAGGTGTAGATAAGTACCTAGATATAATTATGTTCAAAGGTAACTTATAAAATGGTCAACGGAATAAAAAAGCAAGAATGGGAGGAGATATTTTATGAAGTTTTACCAAAATCCCGCAAAATATTAAGTAGACTAAATTGCCCGAAATTGTTAGTATTCAAGAAGTAGAAGGTACTGGAAGGGAAAAAAGTAGGACTAACTACAAAAATAAATGAGATGCAATCAAAAACATAACTTGTAAAAAAAAACAAGTCATGCAACTCAGTTCTACCGTAAAAATTTGTGAGATCCATGTAATATCAAGTTGGTTAATTTATTCAACCCCTACTTAAGGGTCCTTCTGTCTTAAGTTATTACGTAATTAGCTAACCTAACAACATCTTACAGTGACCATATCAATATTAAAAATATTTTATGTTCTAAATAAATAAATTGACTTGGCCATCATACATGGATCTCACAATTTTTTACGGTAGAAGAACTGAGTTGCGAGACTTGATTTTTTTACAAGTTATGTTTTTGATGGCATCATATTATCAAGAACAAAAATTAAATAAATAAAACTTTGAGCCTATTCGTACGTAATTGATTTTAGATCTGGAGTTTAATTTTAAAATTATTATCTTCTGTAGTTTCTTGTTAATATAATAGGTAAATGTGAACATTTGAAGATGTTTGATTTTTTATTTCTATTCCTTCCTAAAATACAATGTATTTTATACGCAAAAAAATTGCGCCCTAAAAAAACAAATCAGTTACGTAATTACGTATTTAGAGCAGCGAAATGCGTATCTAAATACGTAATTGGAAAATCCGTATTTTTGGAAGCCTTAACTACAAGTATTAAAAACGGTGACTTGAAAATACTTTGTGTAGTTTGTATTGAAATTTTGACAACTCAAATTATATTCAAAATTTTGCATATGTTTAATCTGACTACGTTTTGCGGGATCCCTCCCAATTTTTTGCGTAAAATAAAATTATTCAACCTAACCTAACATTCAGAGTTTTTTCAGGGTAGGGGGCATCGCTCCCTAAACCTCCCTTTTAAATTTTATATGCTATATAGTTTACAGTAATTTTTTCGCACTCAGAAGTGAAGTTTCGTTTTTCTAGTGTTTATGAACGAATATTCATTATCGTCAGTTAAGATATTTTTTCGCAAATACATAATTTCCCCGCTTGGCTGAGTATACATATACAGGATGAATTTTCCAAAGGTGCATGGAGGGCCAAATCCGACACTACGAGGAATAGCGAAAAATGCTCAAAGGAGTCTCGAGGCCGATTTTGATAAAAACTAAAACTGCATTATTACATTTTTGAAAAATCAATATTCCTAGCCAGGAATCGAACCCGTTGATTTTGAAAAAAAACACACACCATGTATTATTACACCATTCGATAGTGTCACTGAAAAAAATAAAATTCTGGGAAGTAATAACATACGGTAAACTCAAGGAAAATGTTTAATTTCAATAAAATTCATATTTTTAAAATGCTTAATGCTTTCGATATTGCAATCCAATCCTCATTGACGTGCGGGGTTCGAAAAAACATGAGAGGTGTCAAGGGACACCCGGATGGAACGAAGTTCCTTTCGATTTAAGTATTGTTTTGTTGTACAGCGCCATCTCTGTAAAACTCTTTGAATCACTTCAAAAAAAGTGTCGTCATTCGTAAGAATCAAAAGGTGTCGTAATTTTCCGTCTAGCCCCCTTTCACAACGCGCGATAAGGAACTTTGTTCCAAAAGCATGTGCACATGCAGTAGTAATGTGGGCGAATATCGCGGCATTAGGTACTCGTGGCGTTCACCCATGCTTGGAATGCACTGTCCGCTTTCTATCAGGTGATGGAGTCATTGTGGTTGGCCAAAATAAAAAAAAACTCTCAAATCAAATCTAAACACGCACATTTTACGGAACGGACAAGTAAAGGGCCTCGCAAGGATCTGTTGCCCTGGGCCTCGCAATGACTAAGGCCGCCACTGGGTACCTAAAAGTAAAATTTATTCGCGACTGTACAACAACTAAATTAAAATTTGGCGCATTTTTCCTTGTTTCGGTGTTGCTAGTTAGGATAAATAAGTTTATCCTTCTTGGTTTATTCCCTTTTTATGATGTCTAAGGAAGTTGAAATAGGTAAACGTATGCAGCTACGTAGCATTACCAAGCATTTGCACTGGCGCAACATTTACAACAAAACATGACGATTGTCCAATGTTGTAATCCTGCATTTGCTCCATAAAATCAACTTGATAGTGCTATTAGTGATGCTTGTTTAGAAACACATCAATACTCAACCTGTTTTGTTAATTTTGTCATACATCTTGTCTGTCCTGTCCTGTCCTGTCTTGTATGTCCAGTTATGGAATAGTTTAAAAGACGAAATAATAAACGGTAGGGATTTGTTGAAGCGATGGCGTTGAGTGACTTTCGAAAAGTGTTTGTAACAAACCTACTTCGAATAAAACTTATTTCATTTCATTTCATTTCAAACATAATGGCGTCCTTGTCTAACGTATGAAATAAAAACAATCCAACTCTATACGCAACAGTTTCGCTATAACTGTCAAATTTTTCATGACGTCAGACGTGTGCCATGTTCGCCATTTTGGATTTCTTTTTACCACAGTGTAAATTGTGACTTATTACCAAGGTACTAAGGTACTAATTACTAAAACTCACTTTGACAAAGGAATGTCAAAGTCACGTCAAATTGGACATTAGTAGGAACAAAACCGCCATGTTTTGTTGCGTAGGTATGCACGTTTTTTTCGTAGGTAGGGCAGTTCTATGTTATTCCCTTTTCTAAGGCAGTGCACAGGTTACACCTAGTAAATTTTTAAAATAATCAACAAAGTCGTACTTCCTACCTAAAATACTCAATGGTCAATACCTCAATACTCAATATTTTTATTGCGATCATAATGATAATAATACGGTATCTAATTTGAAAGATTTACGCCAAGCAATATTTTTTATTCCTTGAGTTTTTCACTGCTGTAAACATTGTTCAAATACTTTTTCATTTCACGCAATATATTTTTCATACATAGGTATTAGGAAAAAATAATGCCCTAAACATTTTCAGAAATATTTACGGAAAATATTAAAATTAAAAAATATATTATTTACGTGATATATTTTTTTGAAGCTTATATTCAGTAAAATATTATTCGAAAAAAGTGTTACGTAAATACAAGAATTGCCATAAATCCATTCCAAACCACGCAGAAGACAAAAAGCACGAGCCGATGACAGCGCCAATTGTGACAACATGGTGGAACTAAACTGATCATATGACCGCTTCTCGCCAACTCTCTTCAATCTATTGATTCGTGCCGTGGTCTTGATTCTTGCTCGTCGTAGATACTGTGCATAACTTCGGAAATGGCGAGCCAAACCCAGGGGATCCAACAGCTCTTGGCTGCTGAGAAAAGGGCTGCCGAGAAGGTCTCAGAGGCAAGAAAGCGTAAGTAATTTTGCTGCGTATTTCGATTTTGTAAACCCAAGGTATTTAAACTATAAAGAATCACTGTATTCTTCTTCATCAACTGAATCTTGACTTCAATGAAGTCCAATTAAGAAGTTGAATATGAATTCTTCATGGAAAGTGTTTTAAGTGTCTATTACACACCCTTACAGTGTAAAACTATCTAAAATAATCGTTAAAAGAATCAGTTCATGCATCACATGATTACCATTGGCCATGGATGTAGAATAAGATAACAGGATATTTAAACGCATAAGTTTATATAACTTTTAATGGTCAAATGTATACAAATCCTGAATTCAATCATCTTTTGATTTGGAAATCAGATAAATTCACATTAATTGATAAGTATAGCCATGAGTCATGACACTATGCATGAGAAAAAAAATTAGACTAATCATCACAAGTTATCACTTACTGCCAAGACTGATATAATACATATCTTTCACATAAAAACAACTTTACTATTTCAAATTTTTACTGATAAGTTATTTCTGAACAAAACACTAAAGTTCACATCAGGACACAAAATTAATTCTTGTTCCTCACAATTATTATCGTTAAATTTATTAAATTTCGTCAACTGATATCCATTTGGTTGCATATTAGTGCCCAGTGCCTGATTAAACAAGTGCAGGGCCCGTAGCAAATTCTTTCAAAGAGCCCTTGATCTACTTTGGGTTCCTAAGTATAACTGTATAAAGTGTTTCTCTAGTATAAAGTCTAAAATATGCGGGGCCCCCTTTTGCACGAGACCCGTAGCAATTGCTACTCTTGCTACGTGGTTAATCCAGCACTGTCTACAACTCTATACAGGCATTAATTTGTAGTTTCTCAAACATTTCTTTTGTGATGTTTGTTTTCAGACAATCTTGACCATGTGTAGGTATGGTACTTTATATTAAATATAATGATAAACCTTTTTCTGGTTATAAGCATAGCAAAAATGTAACTAATTGAATGACAAACCTTTAATAAAAGCAACTAAATCAATAGGTATACGCAAACACTTTGACATGATTAGAGTATTATGTTATTCTTAGAGTATTATTGTTAACAATCATGCTAGGAGACTCTAGCATAAACAGTAGATTGTCAATCATATTGAATATGATGATGATGAGAGGCCTATGTTTGTTACAGGAAAAGCGAAACGCCTAAAGCAGGCCAAGGAAGAGGCTCAGGATGAGGTAGAGAAGTACAGACAGGAGCGTGAGAGGCAGTTCAAAGAGTTTGAGGCCAAGGTGTGTACCACCATTAACCACAAGTTATCATGTAGCTAGCGTGCATAATTTCTTCTATCTTCTACACTCGTAGTGCATTGGTGTTGCCTAAAATGTTATAGATGTTCATAGGCCATAATGACTACTTACTATTGGCCTTTTTTACATAAAAATGTTACTTTTATATGTGTTGGATTCTTAAAACTGTTCCAAAACTATAATATCCTCTATAATTAAATGTAAAATCAATCAATTTTCGTAATGTAATTTTTTAATATTGTGAAAGGGTAACATTCAGTCAGATTGCTAACTTGTTTGTTTATACCACAGCATATGGGCACGAGGGAAGGCGTCGCTGCTAAGATCGATGCTGAGACCCGAGTGAAGATTGACGAGATGAACAAGATGGTGCTGGCCCAGCAGGAGGGCGTAAGTTATCATTATTATCTTAAAAAAGTACTCTCATTTGATAACCAAAATGCAATGGTAATTCCTCTTGCTCATACCCATAGGTGATGGTGACACGATCAGGTGGCCAGTCTGCTTTATTGTGTGCCCTTCAGACTATACAAAAGAATTAGTGATATTCTTCAGTTTATGATAAAAGAAGATTGTTGCAATTTAAAGTAAAGGTCTTGAACACATATCAAAAGCATTGTGGCCTGTAATTATATTATCTTTACTGAAAAAAGTTACTAATTTTTCCTAAGTTTAAGGCTGAATCAGCCAAGTGATTAAAAACCTTAGTATTCTGTATTATCATAAACAACATTAGGTATTCAGTTTTTTTGTGTAATTTTACCGGTAGCCGGTGTTATCTTCAAGTTTTGAGCAGTTATGCATGAAGTTGCTTTTCTAAAGATATGACTCCCTTTTATAATGTAGACATAAAAATCCACCTGTTCAGTCTTTTCAATACTGATGAGTTATTTTATGTTTTCAGGTAATTACAGACATTCTCAGCTTGGTATATGACATCAAACCAGAGCTGCACGTCAACTACCGCTTGCCTTAAGCAAACAATATGTAACGCAAACAAATTTCCGCATACGTCGTATGCGATACATTTCTAGTTTTTATTGTTACTCTGAATATATTATAGACGTTTAGCTGCGTGAAACGGCACGGTCCTGTCAGTTTGACAGCTATCTCGAAAACCGCGGCAAAAGCTTGCCACCTTCAGGCTTGTCAGTTTGACAGTTGCCTCGAAAACCGCAGCAAAAATGCCACCTTTCGCTGTATATATTTAAAAATAGCTTGGTTTGTCTAATTAAATTATTAAATTAATCATCGATACAATAAGTGTTTAAAACTTTTAAGGAATCAGCTCGATATCATTCCATTGAAATACATTGACGGAAGATCCGCTGAAGCACATTTTACCTTTAAATTGTATGTTATTCAATATTGTTGTGTTGAATAGAAATATATGAAGTTTTAAAAGAAATATTTCTTATGTTTTTATTTCTCGTTGCGGTAGTGTTGAAATGAATGAAAACAACTGTGTACAGTATTAGAGGAAATATATTGTTGATGTACGAATTCTTGTTTTATTTTCGATCTGGCTATAGCAAGGATTTTATTTCGGTTTTTCTGCAAAAGAAAAAATACGATTATTTAATTAAAACGAGTTTATTTACTTAAACGGTTTATATACTTTTTCTAAATCCAGAGAGTAATTCGTCATACATTACTGTATAAATATAAACATAAACCAATTTTTAGTAATAACACAGAAGCTACAATGTGTAATGAAATTGTACGATTTAGTTTTTGAATTTAGAAAAAAATTAAATGTTTTTAAATGAATAACAAATATTAAACATGGAAATGAAAGGATTAAGTTGGGTATTAGGAAAATAAATAGATAAAAATTACCTAGATGCGTAGAAAGTGATTTATCACACACTACTGATAGTGATTACATCACTTGTAGATAACATGTTTTATATAAATTGTCCGTCCGTCGGTAACGAAATACGTTTTCAAACGTTGACATTGTATGATATTATATAGCTCTACTATACAGGGCAGGGGTTTCCAGTGGCTTCTCATGACCATTCGCGGATTCAGTGAAAGGGATCATAAACAGTGTCCAGGTCGCCTACTGATTACTGATCCTAATTTTTCATAATGACCTCCCTGTCTCAAAGGCTGGATTCGCCTTTGCTTACGAGCAGAGCCGGCGTTGGGGGGGCAAGGTTGGGCGACAGCCTAGGGCGGCAAATTAGGAGGGGCGCCACATTTGGGGAAGAAAAATAAAATTCTTCATAAACGTTCTCATTGGTTCAGCAAAAAATTTTTCGAGCAAAAAAGCTCGATTTTGATTTTCTTATGTGGGCGCCACAATATCTTGCCTAGGGCGTCGGTGGCTCTAACGCCGGCACTGCTTACGAGTCTTGCGACACTGGTTCACTGGCATGTGATTGTCTCCAACACAGCCAAAAACTTACATCATCCTAACCCGCTTATCCCCGAGCCCCTGCAGCCAGGGTGCGACGGTCCCGACGGTGGAGAACACGGCGGGCTGGTCCGCCTTGTCGCAGCGCTTGGAGGAGAACGACAGGATCCCTACCAGTACGCCGTCCATTACTGCCGGGCCGCCAGCGTCATGCTGTCAAGTAGGAGTTGGTAAGCAATCATCGTCATCTTAATATATGTATATTTATTATTTATTTATTTATTTAACACTTTATTGTTTGTACACCATACAATAATATATGACGGCGCCACCATCAATGTTTTGTAAAAAACGGCGTTCAACGGGCAATTCGAGCGATCGAGTGATGTGTCACTCGATCGCAATTCGAACAATCGAGTGATGTGTCACTCGGTTCACACCACAGATCCTATATAAAGCAGCGCACGCGCACAACTCGGGTCATTCGTTCATCGACAGTTGCCTAGTGCACACGTTACGTAGTTACCGAGTAGTTTTGTTACCGAGTATCAGACAACTATGCGAGGCATGGGGTGACTATAGGGGAGTGTTGGAGGTCACTGGGCCGTCGTGCCCTATTATTTGTTGGCTGTTACTCGGATAATTGAAGGCAATCAGTCCTAATCGCGTGTTTAATTATAACTAGTGTAAAACCTGTGTTAAAATATGTTTCTGACTAAAGTGATTTAAACGTCCACTGTTGTTATTAATTCCCGAACCACCCAACTAGTCATATTTGCCTACATCAGAAGTGAAAGGACCCATATGGAGAGAAAAATTCGCCCACACAGGTCGGAAAATAAATGAAGAATGACAGTGGTCCGGATGATATTTGAAATGACTTGGTTGCAATGAGAAACGTTACGACAGTAATCGAGAGTAAATGAGAACCGTGGAATTTTACAAAGAAAATATGTGTGTGAGAAAATATGTGTGTGATACTCACCTCACGCGAGATATTTGTCGAGAAGCAATTATTGTGGAAGTGAACGGTGGAACGGAGTGCGTTGCTATTTGAACACAGAACACGAGGACGTGTTCAGTTTGTCAGAGATGGCCGAGGGAGTAATAGCATCCAAGACACCAAAACCAACAAACCAAATAAACCAAAAAAAAAAATTTTTCATAAGACGTGTCTTTGAGGGAAAAGTACTATCTTTCCATTTGGATCACATGAATTCGCATTTCAGGTTTTTCAGATATAATGTACAAACAGTGGACAGCGAGCATGTAAAATAAGGAATACAAAGGATCGGAATAATGTCATTAAGGTTTGCGGTTATAAGACAGCGATTTGGTATGGCATATTTTTTCATTATTCTTAACAAGATTGGATAATTCGATAGTGTTTTTGTGTAATATCTTAACTTCCAGTGTAAATGGTGCCGTCATCTTGAACTGTCAAAAACACCTGACAGAATGTTCGAAGTTAAGATTTCATGAATTTGTGTTTAAGTAAAAACTATTGTGCTTACGTACTCGTGGAACTTACTTGAAGTGCCAGGATTTCCTTAAAATAAGATTGATTAGAAAGAACTGGTTAGAATGGTGGTTTGCGTAAACTACAAATCGTTTCGTCATATTTGTGCTTTATTCAACGAAGTATTATAAAATCAATATTCGGTATCTTTCAACGTAATTACGATTAACAAAGTTATTCAAAGTCAGTGCAAGTATATTGTTTTGTGACACCAGAAGCGTTCTGTAAATGATATCAAGAATTTTCAATTTTCAAACATCTTGATATTCTTTAATTATCGTCTACCCTCAGTTCAGAAAATAACACTTAGACATTTCGTGTTTCTGTGCTTTGTTTTTGTGTGTTTCAGATAAACTTAGTGACAATGTCAGTGGTATGGACAATATGGACATGCAGCCTGTGAATATCAAAACGTTGACGAGAAGTTGCATCAATGCGAGATAAAGAAGGCTGGTGCGGCGTCAACTGCCTGCACTTGTTGACAAAGACGGCAGCGTATCGCGGCTCTGTACGGTGGCTTACGAGGAGCATCATCGGTGATTGTATGGTGACATGATATAACAGGTGATCTGTATTGATTCCATTATGGCTCATTTTGATAACTGCTCACTGACAGTAATTGTTCCTTGTTGAGTTTGTGCTGATATTACGTAATGTCACCACTACACTATATCTGTTAATAGTAGCACTTGTCGGCTGGTTCACGTACCTTGAGCGCTAATAGCAATAGTTAGAGAGTTCATCATCAGAATCATCAGATCCTATCAGAATTGTAACTAATGCCATTGTACACCACGATGAACGCTAAGCAGTAAAAAAAATGGGAAAGATGTTTAATTGAAAAAAAAATGGGAAAAAAGAGAAAGAGAAATACTTTATCAAAAAAAATGTTACTTGAAAAAAAAGGAAAAGAGAAGTACGAGTCATTGCAGGGAATAATCCGGACCTTTGACTCAGCTAAAGGAGCGTATACCCGGTCTAACACAATCGGCTACAGGGACTTTTGTCCTGACTAGCACGATTGGTTACAGGGGGCAATGCCTGGTCTAGCACTAACAACCAGGCTTGTGCTCGGACTAGCAACTAGCTAAAGGAGCGTATACCCGGTCTAACGCAATCATCTGGACTTTTGTCCGGACTAGCACGATTGGTTACAGGGGGCAATGCCCGGTATAGCACTAACCGCTGGGCTTGTGCTCGGACTAGCGCGATCCGGTCTAGTTTAAACTGCAGGGAAAAAAAATAATCCGGTCCAGTTTAAACTAAAGGGGTCAATAAAAAAAAAGGTTAAAAAAAGGGTTAAAAAAAAGGTTAAGAAAAAGAAAAAAAAATATACTGCGTTTTAGCGATCGTGAATCTCTGAAGGATTGATGTGAACTTTGATGATGATGATGTGAAATTTTATCCATGTGTGTCACAATTTGATATCAAAGAATAACGTGTGATGTATAGCTAAAATAGTTGAACTATGTTTTTATGTTTTTATGTCTTGTTCCCAGATGCTCAAAGGACGCTCGAGGACGAGCGTATGTCAGAATGGCCGTGACGGCGCCACCATCAATGTTTTGTAAAAAACGGCGTTCAACGGGCAATTCGAGCGATCGAGTGATGTGTCACTCGATCGCAATTCGAACAATCGAGTGATGTGTCACTCGGTTCACACCACAGATCCTATATAAAGCAGCGCACGCGCACAACTCGGGTCATTCGTTCATCGACAGTTGCCTAGTGCACACGTTACGTAGTTACCGAGTAGTTTTGTTACCGAGTATCAGACAACTATGCGAGGCATGGGGTGACTATAGGGGAGTGTTGGAGGTCACTGGGCCGTCGTGCCCTATTATTTGTTGGCTGTTACTCGGATAATTGAAGGCAATCAGTCCTAATCGCGTGTTTAATTATAACTAGTGTAAAACCTGTGTTAAAATATGTTTCTGACTAAAGTGATTTAAACGTCCACTGTTGTTATTAATTCCCGAACCACCCAACTAGTCATATTTGCCTACATATACATAAGAGCACAAGAAAAAAGAATACAAAACAATGGGCGACCTTATCGCTTTGTAGCGATTTCTTCCAGGCAACCCAGCAGTAGCAAGGAAACAGCAAGAATATAAATTGGGTATAGGCGTACCTACATAAGGTATTACAGTGTGAAAAGGTGAAGTAGAGAGAAGAAAAAAAAAAGTATATTTAACAAAATGACAAACAAAACATACTAATAATAATAAAAAAAAAGCAGTGAAAGAAGGTTAATGAAAGCCAAGAAAAGGAAAAAAGAAAGGATGATGACAGGTTAGGAAAGGAGGTAATATTCTTTAAGTAGCTTTTTAAAAGAAAACACAGTTTCAGCTTTTCTTATTGGTAGGGGTAGTGAATTCCAGAGACGTATAGATGTGAGAGTGAAAGATTTATGATAGAATTAAGAGGTGTGTGAAGGGACTTGTAAAGTAAGATTGTTGGAAGAACGAAGTAAGTGATTGTGGGACAGATGAAGATATTCAAAGTTGTCACGGAGATATGAAGGAGCTAACGGGTTAAATAACACAGAGTACAGAGTGGAAAGTATGTGAGCATTCCGGCGAAGGCGGATAGGGAGCCACTTGAGTTTAGCGCGAAATTCGGAGACATGATCATATTTACGTAAACCAAATATGAATCTAATACATACATTTTGGAGACGCTCAAGCTTATCTAGTTGCTCCTCAGTAATGTCAAGATAACAGGAATCGGCATAGTCAAGAATGGGTAAAAGCAAGGAAGTAGCAAGAGAAATTCTAGTGGGCATAGGGAGGAAATTTCTAAGTCTACGTAGACTACCAACCGCAGCAAATAACTTTTTACTAACCTCATTAATTTGTGGTGTCCACGATAGACTGGTGTCCATAAGGATTCCCAAATTTTTAACAACTTTAGAGTATTGAATATGGACTCCATCAAAAAATATTTTAGGCAGTACCAATCAATCAATTTTAGCAACCAGTCTCGAACTACCAATAATAATCACTTGCGATTTATCTGGATTTACTGCAAGTCCGAATGATTGGGCCCACTAGCCCAGTGTATACAAGTGTATACAATAGGATTAAAAAAAAGTAGGTAATTCCTGTGGTTATATGTCACGATATGTCATACCGTGACACCGCGTCGGCTTGAATCACGCTATCGAAGTTAAACTTCGGCCACTTACCGTCAGCTCTTTTGTTGGCTAGTCACATTACTCCTCAGAAAAACTACTCCTCAGATCTCGCTCAAAAAGTGGGACCGCATGACAAGCATCAGCTTTCGATTAAAAAACAATCATCAAAGTCGGTTCACCCAGTCGAGTTCTTAGTTAACAAACATAAAAAAATACAGTCGAATTGAATACCTCCTCCTTTTTTGAAGTCGGTTAAAAATAAACCATGACTCAAAAAACACAAATATTGAACCCGACCTCTCAAATCCCAGACAGGGTCACCGGTCACTAGCAAGTGGGCTAAAGGGTTTTTAAGGACGGTAATAATACACTATTTTCTGGTGAAACTACTTACGTTACAAACGTTCTTCACTATAGTTATGTAGCCGGCACAGAAGTTACTGCGAGTGACTAGATTTCTGTTAATTAGAATATTATTTTTATTTACAAAATAATATTGGTGTGCGAAAGATAGGCTAATTACAATATCTGCTATGTAAATATTCCTATATAAACAAATATTAATAAACAATAGGTATACATTCAAGCCATTCAAAGCAGCCCTACCTTGTTTGACATACCTTATTTGGAGTGAACACTTTGCCATAACGATCAATCAATATTCCCTACCCTATAAATCCCCGCAAAATTTTTTATGTTTCATGTCACGCAATAATTTAGTAAGGTTACATTTTGTTAGTACTTTTTCTTTCACTGTTGTTTAACCTTGTAACCCATGTACCATGTTATTTTCATGACGGAATAAATGTTTCTTTCTTTCTTTCTTTCTTATTGCAGGAAAACACCAAAATTATTTCTAGATGCTGAAACGGATTCAAGTTACCTGCCGTAGACTTCCTGACAGTCTGCTAAATCGTATATAGGAAGCTGCACCTTCTGTAGCAATACTTGTCCACCTAGGCCTCCTATGCCCTGTACAAAAAATATTTATATACCTAAGTAGTTAGGTAGGTACATCTATCTAAATGTTCTGGTAAGTGATAACTTTAAAATACTGGTCTATCAGTCGAAGGCTCAATGTTTAACTATTCCATGGTACAACAATGAAAGGGTAGATGCCCAACTTCTGCAATGTGAACAGTGGAGGGTTTAATGTCCAACTGTTCCATTGTAGATCAGCGGATGGGGCAATGCCCAACCATATCACTTACCAACACAGACCCCCACCCAAGAAAGGTGATCTGGCTATCCGTTGGCACGATCTTGTCAGTCGAATAAGCAATCCTCGCAACTCCCGATTTCGCAAAGCTGATGTTCTTATGCAGTTTCAGGACTGCGAAGTTGAACTCCAGTGTGCTGGGTTTGTAGTTGGGATGGAAGAAGATTTCAGTGACCCTGTAGACCTCGCCTCCAGCTGTAGCGTTGGTGGACCCAACACGGACACTAAGCATCTTCACGTATTCACGGAAGAAGCGGTTGTTGTACTGTCTGTAATTTAAAGCAGTCTGCTGTGAGATAACCCTGTAAAGGAGGATTGCCTCGGGATACTTTTGTCCCCGTTAAAAGAGAACTCTTTAAACGTATTGACTAACGCACACAATGAACTGAATACATTGTATGAATACCTAATCCCCCATACATTGCGAGTCTGAAAAATTCTCGAAGGACTTTCTTTACCTCTGCGCAGGTCATTTAAGCAATGTTTGTATCTCCTAAATTATTGTCATGTTGATAAAAATGATATAATGTCTAAGATTTTCCCGAAACACCATAACGTTAACGACCATAGATACTAAATCAACGTTTTATTGCCAAAAAATAGTTAACGCGGGTGAAACCGCGAGACTTAGCTAGAAATAATATAATATAATTAATTAATATAAGATTCAACTACTATGGGATAAGGAATTTCAGTATTTAGGTTTTTTTTTATGTTTATTTAGATTTAGCTATTGCATTAGTTACTTTAATTTTTAATGTCACTGGTCGAACTATGCGATTTAGGGTCGCCCTAAAAATCAGCGGTCGTGGCTTGTTGCGGCCCGTGCTGAGTGTGGCCCTATTTCGTCAAGTTCTTACTGTTACAAAAACATTTATCATAAGTACCTATAATGTAAGAATATTGTCTATTTGTAGTACAGTGTTAACAACAATAATAACAGTGATGAGAATCGCGAAATCTTTCATTTTATGGAAATAGCCGGCAAACGAGGTGACGATCCACCTGATGGTAAGTGGCTATAGTCCCATAGACATTAGCGACATTAAAAGAAACGCATCAGCCGGCCAAGAAGGAGAGAAGGAAAACAGTAAGAACTGTCTCTCAAGCCCCCAACCGGAACACGACGAGTCGTTTGGCGGTTGACTCAAGCAAGAGGGCTACATACAACTGTAGACAATGAGCAGCAGTGAGCACGGTATCAGCTTCTATGATGACGGCGCCGCACCACAGCTTCGAGTTGACTAGCAACGCTGCCAAGTAAGGGTGCTCCTCTATCGTCGTCACCTCATCCGCATTGTAGATCCGCCGATATCGGCGTTCGTTTGGTGGATTTATTGTAGTGGGTGGAATAGTGGCTGCAAGGGTAGAACGAAATCGTTTGATAGAACAGGAGATCTATTTTTTGCTGAAAGAAGATATAATTCGCACGAGGACCACTGTTTATAGCTTAAAGGGCTGACGTAAAATTGGCCGGACCACCTAGTGGTGGTCTTTGCTTTTTTATGTCACTAACCAGCATACCTACAGATTACTCATAATTCGCGAGGCTTATGTTGGAATCGAATAACGCATGCCTTCAACCCATTAATAGCCCACTACTGAGCACGGGTCTTTCCACTTGAGGAGGCCTAGAGCATACTCCACCATGCCGCTCCAGTGCGGATTGGTGGAAGAGTTAGTGACCAACCAAACAACCACAAGTGTCGTAAGTTTTCATGTCGCCAACGACTGTTATTTTAAACAATTGGGACCAACGGCTTCACGTGCCTTCCGAAGCAAGGAAACGCTCAAGAATTTTTTTGCCACTAGCGCTTTTTTTGTGTATTTTGGACGAAAAATGTTAGTTAACAGACTGGAAACAAAGGTCTGTACTAGCGACCTTCCTTACTTTTGACTGGCTGCTTCGAGGTTGTCTCAGTGTGTTCAATTCTTCGCGATGGAAACTCTATCGGAAGACCCTCATATTGCCACTGTCTAGAGTTGTAGGTTCGTCGAATTTCTTCCTTTTCCACTGCCACAGAATAGATTACCTACCATTACTAGGTAGTACCAAATTAAGTTTGTCTTATCTTTCAGTTATTGGGTTATCTTCTTTTTTACCCAACTGCCAGGAAGGTTTATGGTTTTCGCGCTTATCTTGTATGTATGTTAGTATCTATGCATGTAATATTTTTTATTACCTTGTATTTTCCAAACCACTGAACGGATTTATATAATTTATCCTTAGTTTCGTCTTGATAACCCAAGTGTTCTAAGTGAAATTAAAAAAGGACAAATATAGTGGCTGTGAGATGCCACGACAAGGACATTTACACCCAGAGATTAGAAATTCAAACTCATCATTCAAATTTCTGACTCACTGGGAATCGAACCCAGGACCGTATAAAAAACGTTGTAAACCGTCTTTGATATACCACCTGATATCACAGATATTTGTAAATATACAATATCTCAATTAAACATTTGTCCTCAAAAATTATGCAATATCTGACCGAGGAATATTTCGTTCAACAAGCATCATATTATCAGGTCTTCAGAATCGATAATTTTTAAATGTAAGTAACTATATTCTGCTGCCAGATCTTATTATTCTGCATTGGTACGGCCTATGGTGGTGGCTAGTCGGCTATTGCAGGCTACGTATCCCTTCTTATAATTTTGTAATGGAAAAGGCCTTACCGACGTGGTTTAACGACTGTTATTTAAAACTATAACAGCCGACAGTTCCTCAGATGAAAGAATAAAGCCTACTGTGTCAAACTTAAAGGTAATGTTAATGTTCTGCAATATACATATTTTACTTACTCATCATCATCATCATCATCATCATCATCATCATCATCCTGCCCATTTCCCAATTTTATTTGGGGTCGGCGCAATATGTTTTCCTCTTCCACACTTCCCTATCAGCCGTCATCTTAACACTAATCTAAACACACAATCCATCCATCTTTTCTTAGGTCTTCCTCGTCCCCTTCGTCTATCCATATTTACTTATTTACATATTTTACTTACTGTCATCAGAAAAATTTATCGAAGCAGAATCTGCATCTTTTCGGCCTTGAATTTCAATGATTATAACTGTAATTATTGGTACCATCTTCCTCAAATCCATTTTCAGTAATCACTGTTATTGCTGGAAAAGCTTGTAATTAGGTTTTAATTGGTAATTGATTTAATTTGAGTAGGTCGAAAACTATTTCTATACTGCACGTCTTTCGAAATTTCGCTTATAGTGCATTGGATTAATTACAACGGGGATATTCGGATTAATGATAATAAGTAAACATAGTCCTTAGATGCTATCTTACTAGTCGGAATATTTGCGTTTACTTCAAATTATCATTGTCTGAAATATTTCCACTGTAGAAATACCCACTCAATAATGATGGAACATTCGCAATTGCTACACTTTAGTTGGATTACAATGTAAAGTTTACGACATGAAATCATAAATAAAACCACACAACAAGCCATAAATATTTTATTTCAAGTACATGGTGATTTAAAGCTATTGAAAATCGTCGATCCTTCAGTGCAAATACTTGTTCCAGCCGAGGCCGAGCCCATACGAGGTTATTGGAAGAACCACAGGTTTTATTAAGGGAACTGTGATTAGGGGTTTATAGTAAGGGATTGAGATTCCGTGGTTGATGACACTGGAGTATCCCGAGGCTGGAGCCACCAGGGGTACATGGGCTGCGGAAGAAAAAGCCTTAAAGTCCACAACAACCGGGGTTAAGTCTAACGAGGCGTGTGTGTTAAGCGCGGTGGGAAACCCTCGCGAATCGGGGCGGTCTCTTCACGATCTTTCCCTTCACTGGAAAGGGAGTTTCAGTGTCAGTCAATGTTTGAAATTGAAGAGCTGCTTTACTGTTAGGTGTTCAGTTCACACTTCGCAACCGGGTTTAAACACTCTATCCATTTAACCATGCAAACTTCAGCACCATGATAAACGAACAGGCCCCTAAGTTGAAGACTTAGAGTTCGCTTGGCTCTGTCATTTAGTCTTATCCTGACGGTACTTTTGCATGGGTTTTACGTGATATCTAACTAAGCCAACGTGTGCATTCTGCTAAAGGGAAGATAGGCCCCTAAATTGAAGACTTAGTTTGCTTGGCTTTGTGTCATTTCTTATCCACGTTACTTTTACATGTGTTTGTCGTATACTGCCTAGCTACCATTTTTCTTCTAAAATTCTACTTTGCAATATGTGTATAGTACCAGTATAGTATATACCTACATTATTTGACTACATTTTCTACATACTATCATTTCACAAAACGTCGATGTTGTACTTTTTAGAAAAGGATAAAGAAAAATCATGAAATTATGTCATTCGGTGATATTTAACTTGAGGCCCATGATGAGGCCTGTGAATGGAATGTATCTAATGGAGTAGAAAATATGTCACTGGAATAAAACTACACGACGCGTAACTTGTATTGTACCTTGTCGTTGAATAAAATGTCAAATTCATAGTTTGGATACTGATACCACGGACGTATATTGATGTTCCTACTTATTGGAATGTAATATAATCAGTGCCGGATTAAGCAAGTGAGTGGGTTTAAATATCGCACCCTCAGTAGACAAAAAGCATAAGTCGTCTTACGTTGAATTTTAGTTATTAATATGATTGGAAAGAGGGACAAAAGCTGCTTATGCTCAATTTTTTTCAAATTTTTATCATTAATCTTGACGGTTTTGTGCAAGAAATCGTAATGTAAATTCCTTTGACTACTTACTGATATTTTGTTTTTTGTTCTCTTGTAAAATTGCAATTTTCATCTTATGTCTTTTTTCCACTGAAGGTGCGGTATGCGGGGCCCCCTTTTGCGCGGGGCCCGTAGTAATTGCTACTCTTGCTACGTGGTTAATCCGCCATTGAATATAATGTAATGTGTGTCAAAGCCAAATAATGGAAACAGTTACCGAGACTTGTGAGTCCTAATGGTGGAACAGGGTTCGCCATGCTCATTCCGATGATTGCGAGGACAATTGCCACCTGGAAATTAACATAATTATATTATTAAACTAGGAAATCGCCCTCGCTTCGCTTCAGGAAAAATAGTAAAAAAAATATAGCCTATGTCACCCGGGGATAGTGTAGCTTCCCAACAGTGAAAGAATTTTTCAAATCGGTTCGGTAGTTTCGGAGCCTATTCAATGCAAACAATCAAATCTTTCCTCTTTATAATATTAGTATAGATTATTAAATTACTCAATACAATACACTTGTACTCCTTTGAGGATGTCTTTAACACACAGTTACCTATCGTTTTACCTGAGTCGCAGCTTATGGAAATGGGCTATAGAATCCTATTGGCACCAGTTCTTCACATTGAACAACTAAAAATTATTGTTAAGGTTATGTGCGTTATTTTAGTGCGTCAATACGCATACACACTAATTACTACCACACGCTACCACAACACAGCACAATTTGTCTCTCTAATTTGCTCATCCCACCACAAAAGGATTCTCGAAACAAGCCGAGAACAGACCAACTTCCGTACTTGTTTAAATTGTCTTTTATTTTGAACATCCCAGATATGGTATCATGACACTACCTACATGTTTTCATATCAAAGTTCTTAGCCTCATCTGCATTAGCCAAATGAAATAATGAAAAAAAAGTTCATATAAGTCAAAGTACTGTCTGATCCGACTGGAAATCAAACCCGGGTCACTTTACTCAGCAGGCTTTCTATAATCTGGTTTACATGATCCTCAAACGACCACTTTCAAATGAACAGGAAAAAATACACAAAATACGTAGCTACAGATACTTTCTAGACTTACTCTGCGAGGGATCCCGGGTTCGATTCCTGACCAGGGCAGACATTTCTTTGAGAGATAATAATATGTCAGTTTTCTGTTTGGTCTGTAAATTCTACTGTGGAAGTATGAACACAAAAAAGCTGTGTCTATTTTGTCATAATAATAGAAGTTTTGTCGCGCACATAATTAAAATGTAATTATAATTAAAATGTTTACTTACCGCACACTTCATTTTGTTTTATTGATTTGTATTACCCTGAATGCACTTAGAATCTTCTAGTATGTACTTATATTGCTAGTAATTACAGAGCTCACCTCTATATATACAGTCGGTCGGGCATTCTTCACGCACGGACGGACAGACATCCTTTTCAGAAATTACGTTAGAAACTTCGAGGGAAATCGGGGGTTATTTGTATGTAGATAATAGAGGCTATTTGAGGATAGGTTAATTCTCATACTTAATATGGCTTTAATTTGACCATGCAATGGTTTTCTCAGAAAATTCACTAAAATCCATTGAAGGATCTTTTCCCCCTTTTTTGTCCATTTTAATCCATGATCTATAAAAAAATTGCTGACAAGGCCTAGAGAGGCGTATATTGTCTTACTAATAGAGGGATAGTATACCCTCGTTTTCAAAAATTAAATATTTTGTAACTTACACCCCCTGTATAGCTAAATAGAGCTTGGTTCAATATTTTCTTTGCGATCGGTGGAGAATTTGCCAAAGATGAGTTTAGATCCAGACTATGTAACTTTAAAAAAATCACACACTTATTATAATTTATTAGTGTACATTTATTAATGCACATTAAATTACTTAACACACTTACATACTAAGCAACATGTTCACTCAAAAATATAAATAAGTAAAAACAATTCTCAATTTAATAACAGTTTATTTTACTTGAGAAATAACATAACAAAGTTTTTGTTTTTATAAGTAAGTAATTAAGTATAACGTTTAATTAAACATCATGAAAACTTAAGTAAGTATTCGAAGATTGCGAGATTTGCTGTCGCCGTTTTCACTGTAAAGCAAATAGTTAATATTGTAAAATTACTAAAAATTTCGAAAATAAATCATTTACATACAGCAGAGTTTTATATTTAGGTGAATAAACGAGTAAGTAAATCGCACCTTCAGTGGAAAAAAAGCATAAGTCATCTTACTTGATTTTTAGTTATTAATATGATTGGAAAGAGGGACAAAAGCTGCATATACTCAATTTTTTTTCAAATTTTTATCATTAATCTTGACGGTTTTGTGCAAGACATCGTAATGTAAATTCCTTTGAATACTTACTGATATTTTAACAGTTTTATTGCTCTCCTGTAAAATTATAATTTTCATGTTATGCCTTTTTTCCACTGAGCGTGCGAAATGTCTTTTGCCTTAACTCTAGAGTCAGTAATGGTTAAAAGGGGATAACAATCGAGCTTGCAGCCTCAGTTGCCAATCTCCCCTACCATCGATGGACATCTATGAGAAATCTCGAATAGGGCTGTAGGAGGGACTGTAGTAATCAGTTAGTTGGACCTGATAATATTAGGTAAGACTGTGGATCTTAGGACGGCTAGTATTGTTTAGACCTGTTACTAAATATTAGTAGGTAATCGTCCAGTTAGTAATCGTTGTAGTATTTGTCCTACTTGAAGTTAGTCACATGCGTTGCTACTCCTGAGGACAGATGATCGCCTTTTATATAAGGTGGACCCCCGGTAATCCGGCCCCTGTCTAATCCGGCACCCCCTGTAATCCGACATGGTCTATTAATTATATTATTGAATATTTTTTTGACAATCTTCGCTAATGCATGATTGAATAAACTTGTACGCACCAATACTATAATTGTGCTCGACACGTAGGGTATTGTTTTGATTCTGATTGCTTGTACGACTGATGTATGAAGTATGATTTGTACTTCAGAGTACATAATAATATATATAACATATAGAATCTTATCATTGGATCTGTAATTTGTCGGATTACAAGGTACTCTTTCGTAAAAAATTGCGGATTATAGGGGGTTTTAGGCAGTACTCTATAATCCGACAAATTCGATAGTCCGACACTACCCTGCAAAATGTTTGTCGGATTACCGGGGGTCCACTGTACTAGGAAATCGCCCTCGCTTCGCTTCGGGAAAAATAGTAAAAAAAATATAGTCTATGTCACCCGGGGATAGTGTAGCTTCCCAACAGTGAAAGAATTTTTCAAATCGGTTCGGTAGTTTCGGAGCCTATTCAATGCAAACAAACAATCAAATCTTTCCTCTTTATAATATTGGTATAGATAACTGTCTTTACCTTCCATTTCTCCTTGTCATAGTCCCATCTGGACGAGATGCCATCTATAGGGTTGACTCGAAGATCCAACATTCGTCGCAGCTGAGCCCTCTGGCTGGCCTTGGAGAAGGAATCGGGGCGTGGCTCGTTCACTGAGAAATCAAATTTAAGTTCCCAAGTAAAATCATTGAAGCGCTCATAGCCTGGCGCCTTGTGTCGATCCTAGGTGATCGGTACAACTACCGATCCAACGATGGGTGACCGCTCGTGGCAAATTCTTGAGCATTTCCGTGCTTCGTTGGGCATGTAAAGCTATCGGTCCCGATTGTTACAGTAAGATAATAGTTAAGCCAAGTCCGAGGCCTTCGGTCGGCTTGAAAACTTCCGACACTCGGGATTGGTCACTATTACTCCTCCACCAATTCGCACAGGAGCAGCATCTTTTAGTATGCTCTGGGCCTCCCCAAGAAGAGAACTCGCGCTCAGTAGTGGGCCATTAATGGGTTGAAGTCAATCATTGCAACATTTAACTGCTCCATTGCTAGGCTCAAGTCCCTTCTTAGTTCTTACATTGGGTAAATCCATACCTAATATAATCCACCGCTCTGGTCAAGTGCAGATTGGCATACTTCAAACACCTTCGAGGATATTATGGAAAATCCTAAGGTTGTATTTTCATGATCTTATTCTTTACTGAAGAAAATGATTATTAATTGTAGACAAGCAAAGTGGCACATATTTTTGCAAATTATAGATGCGTTCAGGATTTGAAATCAGCGTTTTTCAGAAGACCGCTGTTAAATCTCGTCAGAAACCGATGGCTTGATCAAGAAGTAAGAACATTCAACACTAGGGTAAAAAAATTCTGTCTTAGTGGCGCTGTCTATCAATCAAAGATTTGTCTCACCAAAAAACTTGCAGAACATCATAGCCCAAAACCCGAAGGAAAAAGCGACGAACCACCAGCCTAAGATGAACTTCCACTGGCCCGTAGGCGCCTGGAACTCGGCGAAGGTTTGACAGAAGGATGCGCGATACAGGGCCTTTTTCTCTTCGCAGCACATTTGACGCCAGTCACCTTTCTCTTTTTCACGAAGACACTGAATTTTTCGGAAGAGAAGAGTCAGTCAGAGAGAGAAGATAAGAGTCAACGCTGGGTCAGCTGGTTAGACATAAGAGGTCTTTTCTTTAATCTTTTTACCCTTCTGTTAAATCTTTAACTTTTCTCCTCGGGTAGTGTATACTACCGTGATATTTTTTTCTAAAGAAATAGCCGATAAACGAGCTGATGGCTATACCGATAGACTGCGTTGATTCGTTGCCGGCTAAGAAAGAGAGAAGAAAAGAAAGAAATAACAGGATCTCTGGCTTAATTAAAGTAGGTAATACCTCTACCTTATACTTACACAAATCTCCCTATCATATTCTTTAAATCGTATCGCGGGGAAAGGGAACTGAGGATCGTCTTTGTAATTATAACTGCCATTCTGCCCATAGCCGACCACATCTCGATTCCCGATTCTACTTCTGCCGTAGATAGTTCTGATGTTGTGAACCGATGGAAGCGCGCCACTAAAATACTTTCTCGCGATTAGAACCATCGTTCACTATCTTAGGAATTCATGCCTCTTTTTATACATAACATTGTTAATTGTCAAATAACTTTTCTTTTGCTCTTTCATAATATTCTTTATTTTTTTTTATTCTTTTATAAATTTCATAAAAAATCATAATTTATACTTGGCCATGTGCAAATTACAGATAAACTAGATGCTCTATAATTTTAGAATAAACTAGGAAATCGCTCTCGCTTCGCTTCGGGAAAAATTGTAAAAAAAATATAATACGTATAGCCTATGTCACCCGGGGATAGTGTAACTTCCCAATAGTGAAAGAATTTTTCAAATCGGTTCGGTAGTTTAGAAGCCTATTCAATGCAAACAAACAATCAAATCTTTCCTCTTTATAATATTAGTCTAGATAGGACGTGGCCTCAGATCGGGGATGCTTAAGCCTTGGTAAATTCTCAATATTCTATCACTCCTTATTACTGAAGTCTATTTATCCAGAGAGAGTTATTAATAGATAGATTACTGAAAATGATCGTAAGAGTATATTGCTGTCAAGAAAGATAGCTAAGAAATACTGTGGCTAAGATCACCGGATTATCGAGGTCGATAATTGTTTTTTTAGTGGCCAAGTGCTTGATTCATTCCTGAAACCCTCCATTGGTGAAAATATCACTTTTTCCTCATGGACTCACTCAAACCAGCATGCCTGGCATTCAACAAGATATACACATACATGGACAATAATTATTATGTGGTTGGGACAAGGTTTGGTAAAATACTAGAAGTCCGTAGAATACAGTTTATTCTTCCTAGCGCAACATTAATATAACATTATCTTCAAACCTGAAATTGTAAGACATGTACTAAAAAAAATCAAAAATAAAAAATCTTTAGCGCAGGTAATTCCAAAAATTAACAGTAGACTGTA
Organism: Thymelicus lineola; assembly: GCA_963932265.1. NCBI lineage: Eukaryota > Metazoa > Arthropoda > Insecta > Lepidoptera > Hesperiidae > Thymelicus > Thymelicus lineola. The sequence goes on along the minus strand of OZ010705.1, from coordinate 9,292,859 downwards.
AACTTGAGAATTCTGTCAGCATTTTCACTGGAAAAGAAAAAAGGCATTGTAAAGTTAATAATTAAGTAAATCTACGCAATTAAATTGTTGCAATGCAAGCAGGAACTTAAATTAGGCAAATGTAAAGTTAACACTTTGATTAGTCAGGGAATCAGTATGATTAAGAGGGCTATCACAGTTTTTCTTAAACTTGAGCGTTTTGACTCGTGTTTGAAGTGTGATTATGGTTTAGATAAATCACCAAAACAAAAAAAATTACATGCACGAGAAAGTTTAATTATTTCTCTTTGGAGTGCTCTAAACAAATTTTTCAATTTATTTACATAAATTAGTAAAAACCTTATTTTTGCAAATGATGTTTCATAAAATTGTACTTTTGACCATCTTTAGATGCTTTGTTACATCGAAGATATAATAATTTAAGCATCAATAAAAATGTTTATGATACAATTGTATCTTCTAATTTGGAATGCTCAATTCAATTTAATTTGTTTCACACAGTAATGCACCTAAAATAATTCTGTAAATCAAAGAGTTACTGATAATTATTTGTCTAAAATTGTATTTTTTATCTATGAATATATAATCCACATTGAAACAAAAAGTAATTAATAACTAAGGTTACTATGTCACCTTGCTTTAAAAAAAATTTAGTCCTTTCAGAATTAAAATAATATTTTTAAACAATTTTTGTATGCAGTCCTGTAAATCAATATAAATCTCGGGACGAGCGGTCTTTAGCTTTAGTCCGCCGCATAGATTATACACTATACCCGAAAGTCCGCCGCGCCAAGCGCTTACGAAGGAAGGATGTATCGCTCGCTGTTGGCACCTTGTGCGCCACGCAATACCCCAAATTCGCTACGAATATAGCGCAACCAACACTTCTTGATACAAGTGAGTATTTTTTTGTTAGTAGTTATGTTATGATTCTAGTGTATAAGCATATTCCTATGATATTCTGATATTAGGTATATAGGAATGTTTATCGGACTATTTTGCTTTTTCAGGCTAGTAAAAGGACGTTTGATACAGTGACAATTTCTACAGTGCATTCTGACAGAAACAAAAATAACATGGTAATAATAATTATTTATTTCTTATAATTTTTAACAGATAAGTTACGTTTAGATATTATGTAGTATATTTATTACTTTTACTAGATTTAAATGATCTAAGAGTTATTGCATAACTGATGAATTTCTTTGATTCTTACACGATAATGAAACCATATTTAATTCAACTATAGATGATCAGGCTCAATCTGATACAAGTACAAATAATATAGTGAGTATTTTCTTGTTAACTTGTAACGAAACATGCTTGCATATTTGACTTTTTTTTAACTATCTACATTCCTGGTTTTCCTTGTTTCAGGAAAATGTAGACATAGAAGGAAGACGAATATAAATTTAATTTTTTTTATTAATCAATTACTTTTAATTGACAAACATGGCGAAAAATTTGGTACAAAATATACGTTTTATTCAGTCTTTGTTTTTATTTACCAATTGTACCTATTCATTTATACGTTATCGCGAACTATACACATTTAAGGGTTTTATACATAGTGATGAAGTTATTAAATGTGCATTTATGATATAATTACCAACTGAACTACCCCTTTTAACACATCACATGCCTTTTATACCTACTACTAACCAAACTGTATCAACATTATTCAAACTGTAGAAACAACATTACATTGCATTCATTTCCTTACATTATAGTAAAAAAGCCGTTATAGGTGATAGCTGATAACATTAATCGATACAAACAATATTTCACGAATTATAAAAATAGTACGGTACATAATTTAATTTATTTCCAAAGCAAGTATCAAGTTGATTTGTTCCTGGCGTTCGACGCATGGTGGTTTGTATGTGTGTAAAGCGTACTTCATTAGACGCACACGGGCGCGTCCTTTGCCGCGAGTTGTCAAATTTACCTAAACCTGAGCGCTTCGATTAGGGTTCGAAGTATCGGCCTCTGGTATCGATACCGAGTACTCGTGTGGTATCGATGGGTAAGGTATCGATACCAAAAAAGTATCGGCTCTGAAGTATCGATACTACTCAGTATCGAGTACTCGCGAGGATCACATTCAGAGCTAAAACAAAAGGTCTTCGGCAGTGAATTTCATGTCCCGATGACACTTTTTTAGTCCGAGCGCTAAAACCTATACTAAATGTATTGGCAGCACTAGACACGGGCTACTTTTTAGGGTTCCGTAGCCAAATGGCAAAAAACGGAACCCTTACAGATTCGTCATGTCTGTCTGTCTGTCCGTCTGTATGTCACAGCCACTTTTTTCCGAAACTATAAGAACTATGCTGATGAATCTTGGTAAGTAGATGTATTCTGTGAACCGCATTAAGATTCTCACAAAAAAATAATAAAAAAAATTTTGGGGGTTCCCCATACTTAAAACTGAAACTCAATTTTTTTTTTCATCAAACCCATACGTGTGGGCTATCTATGGATAGGTCTTCAAAAATGATATTGAGGTTTCTAATATCATTTTTTTCTAAACTGAATAGTTTGCGCGAGAGACACTTCCAAAGTGGTAAAATGTGTGTGTCCCCCCTGTAACTTCTAAAATAAGAGAATGATAAAACTAAAAAAAATATATGATGTACATTACCATGCAAACTTCCACCTAAAATTAGTTTGAACGAGATCTAGTAAGTAGTTTTTTTGTTAATAAAAAAAATATACTATTATTAAAACATCGATCAAAGTTACAACGAACTACAAAAACTTTTATATTATGTTACTTGCTGCTACGGAACCTATCATGGGCGAGTCCGACTCGCACTTGGCCGCTTTTTCTCCATATAGCAATATTAAAAGTACTCAGTATTTTAAAAGTACTCGATACCGACGTTTCATAATAATATGAGTACTTGCGAGTAATTACCAGGTACGAGTATCGAGTACTCAGTATCGAGTATCGCGAACAAAAGTATCGATACCTACTCAGTATCGAAAGTATCGTTCGAACCCTAGCTTCGATTTTGTGATAGCCCTCTTAAGTATTGGCCGACAGTTGGATCATTAATAATGGACCATAATAATTTTATACAAAATCCCCAACCAACCGAATTGCTGGCCAGGTTTTTCTAGTTCGCGTTCGCTCATAATTTAAACCCTTTTATTGTAGGGAGGTTTTTGAGATAATTTTAAGGTCTTACTTTCCATCTATCGAAATCGTAGTCCCATTTTGACGATATGCCATCAATTGGATTGACCCTGAGCTCCAGCATCCGTCGCAGCTGAGCCTTTTGACTGGCTTTCGAGAAGGAACTGGGGAGCGGCTCAAACACTGTGGACCAAAGAATCAATAATCTAAAATTTTAACAAAAAAACCGACTTCAAATTAATTTCCGTAGTTGTCGACGGTCAACGCTCTGACACTAAATTTACTAACGCTGGCGTTCCCCAAGGTTCGGTGCTTTCTCCCAAGCTGTTTATTCTGCATATCAATGATATGCAGCAACAAATCCCCAACATGCATTGCTATGCAGATGACAGTACGGGAGATGCACATTATTCGGGCTGTGCAAACCCCTCTCGGTCCTACCTAGAGGAGAATAGAAGTAGACTTGTGTCCAAAATCGAGCTCTCTTTGGAGCGGGTCTCTGACTGGGGTCGGCTAAATCTGGTTCAATTCAACCCTTCGAAGACACAAGTCTGTGCGTTCTCCGCAAAAAGAACCCCATTTGTCATGGCGCCGAAACTCCAACGCCTCTCACCATAAGTAAAAGCGTTGGGATCTTGGGGGTCGACATTTCGAACGAAGTGCAGTATCGGGGCCATCTGGAGAAGAAGGCCAAACTTGCCTCCAGAAAACTGGGTGTACTAAACAGGGCGAAGCAGTACTTCACACCGAAGCAGCGCCTGCTGCTCTACAAGGCCCAAGTTCGACCACATATGGAGTACTGCTCTCACCTTTGGGCCGGTGCACCCAGTTACCAATTAAGTCCTCTTGATTCAGTACAGCGACGCGCTGTTCGAATTGTCGATGATCCCAACCTTACAGACGGCTTAGAGGACTTAAGTCTCCGGAGAGGCGTAACTCCTCGTCCTCTACCGTCTCTACTATGGTGAATGTTCCGAAGAACTTTTTAACCTGGTGTCCCCATCCACCTTCCTTTATCGCACCACCCGCAAAAGGTTGCGGTTCCACCCGCATCACCTTGACTCGTGGCAGTCGTCAGCTGCTCATTTCTCCCGCTCGTTCCTGCCACGAACTTGCGAGCTTTGGAACAAACTTCCCTCTGAGGCATTCCCTATGCGCTATGGAGTTCTTTAAGAAGAGTGTTTATTTTTTCCTTCAAGGCCGGCAACGCACTTGCAGCTCCCTTGATGCTGCACGTGTCCATAGGCGACGGTGACCACTTACCATCATGTGGGCCGAATGCCTGTTTGCCCGTCTTTAACATAAAAAAAAGTTAATTTCCAATAAAAAAAGAATCATCGAAATCGGTTGGCGTGATATTGAGCTATTCGTTCATTGTCGCGCACATACATACAAGAATGGCTTTCTCATGGATGCCATTGTCAGATCTCTCTCGCTCACTCGCTTCTCTGGGTGTCTCTGTGTGTTTTCCATGGCACCCACGATATAGGGAATCCTAGTTTGGGGCTATGAGTGTGAAACTTTATTAATTAGAAGTTTATCTCACCATAATAGTGGCAGAATATCATAGCCCAAAAGCCGAAGGAGAAAGCGACGAACCACCAGCCTAAGATGAACTTCCACTGGCCCGTGGGCGCCTGGAACTCGGCGAAGGTCTGGCAGAAGGACGCGCGGTACAGGGCCTTTTTCTCCTCGCAACATAACTGACGCCAGTCACCTTTCTCTTTCTCTCGAAGGGCCTATAATTTGTATAAGCGGCATTACTAGGTATACTATGGAACAATGGGAAATTGTTATCTTAACATCTCTATGCTTGGGAGACGTTAGCAAAATAAAACAATATCTGATAGGTAAGAACTGATAAAAACTGCATAGATCTGAAACCATTATTTTTTTGGAAATTTTAATAAAGCCTATGTTGCTTGATTACCAATACATATTTTTTCAGAGTTTCGTCTAATTTTATACCTCTCTTGAATCTATCGTTGTTTGAGTATTCCATGTATAGTATAAAGTCCTTAAAGATTGAGGATAGAACACAACAATGAAAACAGCTTTTTAACTTGTATTGAAAATTACTGATTAGACAAAAAAAAAATGCTGTGCTGTGTTCTGCAGGAAATTAAGAACATCGCAATGACGTAAAAGAATACTTAATAAAGAAGGGCAGGATTAATTTACAGTAATATCTCTGGTATTTTCTTTAAATCGTATCGCGGGGAAAGGGAACTGAGGATCGTCTTTATAATTGTAACTGCCATTCTGCCCATAGCCAACCACGTCACGGGTTCCGATCCTACACCTTCCGTAGATAGTCCTGATGCTGTGTGCCGAAGGAAACACTGCTTTGAAACATTTTCTTGCAAGTAAAACCATAGTTCACAAAATATTCAGATTGTCTTGTCTGATTGACATTTCTGTTAATATTTGTTAGTTTTTCTGTCGTACCTGTAATTGGCCATGATAAGTTTTGAAAAATAGTTTCGTATGTAAAGAAATATATTATAGAAACGCAATCTTATTTTATAATAATGCAGAACTCAGCAGTAGATAATAGACACGTCCTAATGCTTTGGCGTTACAAAAAGAAGTAAGGGAGGAACACTAATCATCTAAAATATTAAAGATATTGAAATGCGTCTTAGCAAAAAATATTTCATGTGATGAGCATTTACAAAAATGGTTAATTAGTTAATATTAGGTTAGTTAATAATAAGAATAAGTAATAAAAATAAGCAGAAAGTTTTAATCATAAAACTTTCGTGTTTAGTGCTGAACATGTAGTCTGGAGCAACTAGGACCAATGTAGTCAGTTAAATATTTTCAATTTCAGACCAATATCAACTAAATTAAGTATAAGGTGTATTTTCAGATAATATAAATTTTATAACATGCTAACTCAATTTCGATAAGAAATTACTTAGGAAATAAAAGTAAAGTAAACGTCTTATTTTCTATTACTTTTTCTATTGAAACTATTACAAAATTCCAGTTTTTTTCTACATTAAGATTTCACAAAGATAAGTATATTTTATCATGGATATTCACATGCTTTTCATCACAAACATATTTTTCTTTTCTCTGAGCGCCTTATCAGTTAGTGATGCCACAGATTCTCTCCAAAAATCCATAATTGATAGTGGTATTTTAATAACAGAAGAAATTATCCGGAATACGACAAATAAACTTTTTTCAACCCTCAAGCTCAAGAGGGATAATACAAGATTAAACCAGTATATAATTATCAATAAACATTTTGCTTCAATAACAATACAAGAGCACGACAATCTGAATAAAATATCTAGGTTATCCAGGGCAAACATTGAAAATAATGGAAGTACTATTTTTATGACAGCCATAAATGAACTATTGAATGATGATAATCACACGATCGAAGAAAATGAAATAAAGCACGACGTAATAACTGAAAAACATGACGATCACGTAGTGGATATTATTGAAACTTTTCTCAAAAGGCTAAGACATGCTAGAGCGTTACATGATGTGAATTCGTATGTTAATATTAATGAAAATGTATTGAATCTTATAAAAGAAGCTATAGCAACAAATACAACAGGTGAAATTAAAGAAGATGAGTATTATACCGCTATTAATGCTACCTCTGAGGAAATGGAATTCTGGAGTAAGTAGTTAAATATGAATGATTATTAAGTTGCATTCAAAATTGCAATAAAACATATAAAAGCAGTCACAATTTTTAAGAAGGTGGTAGTTTTTTATGAAGATGAACTTACCTTAGCAAAAAAAGCATATGAGTTATTCAACCCATTTAGTCTAGTATTTTCGAAGCAAATTGGCTGTGAGTTGAGACGGACAAACACTCGAGTGGTCCATCTGATTTTTGTTTTTTTTTTTAATATGGAACCCTGAAATATATAAATATCTAAACACTACGATTACTTTAGCATCTATTATCAATGTGGCAGACAGAGCAAAGGAACTTGTAACAGAACAAACTGAGTATTCAACAATGATATTATATTTTACAAAAAGGATTTTAATGAGGAATAAAATCATGAAGGATACAGAAAGAAAGAAAGAAATGTTTATTTCACCTAAATCATCTACAGTAATAAATAAATAATAGACAGAAACAATACAACACTTAGATATACAAACTTGACAGTTTACAGGAAGGACCTAAGTTTTAAATATCACTATTTTTTCTTTAAGAGCCAAGTGGCCGTCGTATTTATGCCGGGGAAAGAACGAAGATCAAGCATTTTCCTTTCATGGCTAGCGTCCAGATGTTTAATAACTTTCAATGCGCTGGATCTATTATTAAGTCCGACCTCGTCATCACAGCGTCTTCATGTGTGCAATTGTAAGATTGTTACCAATATTTTATTCTGCAATCATTACCATCTTCCCCAAATTAAATTTTTTAGAGATCAGACACATAGGTAGGTACAGTTTTCTTTAATAATAATGAAGACTGATCACAGCTTACCATGGCCAAGTGCGTATTAGGTAAGCATAACTCTTCCCTTGGTTTATTATCTATTTGAAGTGCTTTATTTGCAATTGTATTATTTGCATTATTCGGAAAATTTGTAATTTTTGTTTTTGATTAAATATAAGACGCAAAGCCGACGAGAATCGCCTCTTTAGTAACAGGTCTCATCTCATTATTTCTAGAGCTTGGAATAATAGATTCTTCCGCGAAAACCCTGCTTTTCTGTCTGTTCGAGTTGGCAGCAGTTTCTACAGTGGAGGCGGTGAAGTTATATCCGTGCTGGAGGTCTACTTCCACCCCTCTTATGACCCGAAAACCCTGAGAAATAATATCTGCATCATGCGACTCACGAGGAAAATCAAATTCAGTTGGAGAGCAAGACGAAGAGTCCGAAAGATTGATATAGACCGACACGCCAGTAATCTTCCCTTCAACACGCCTGGAATCACGATCTTAGGATGGGGAGCGAAAGGGGTAACTAAGTATTGGTATCTGGTATAAAAAAATCAAGATTAATTATTACGGTCGTTGCGATAATGGTATTTGTACGTTTTGCCAAATGAAAGTTGTAACACAATTGTTAGGCAAGGGATATTATGGTGTAGACGAGTATTGAAATGACTGATAAATAACCAGCTCTGCAACCAGTTCCGCTCAGAATAGTAAATACTTTTGTATTAGTATCTTTTTTTTTGTAATATTTTTTAAAGATGTGCCGATTAGTTTGTTTAGGCTTTTCTTCTCCTCTATGACAAAGCATGTTTGATTGAGGATTTTCCACCTACGATAATAAGTCATCACAAGTTATAACTCTCTCAACTGGGTAAGAACGAGACATCATGGAGAGGTAGCCCATAAAGGTTTTAAGAAGAGCAATTGAGACCATAATAACTTGAGATATTTATGGACAAATCTCCGGTATTCGAGTTTCTTCACCATTTTTTCACGGGGAAAATTAGGTAAATTCTTTATACACACAATAACAATTTCTATAATTATGATAATATTTTTAACGCTTACAAATTTCAGCGAAGTAACATAGTAAAAGATCCATGGACCAACATCCTATCTTATGCTGTTTTGGACGTCTATCCGCTGAGAGAATGTCAGGAAATTTACTCAAAGTAAGTTTTCAACCGCCTTCTGAACATTTTGCCATGAACGGTTTTTAAGGTCAATTATAATAATATTACATAATATAAAACCTAATTTTATTGATTTATTTATTAAAGGGTTTTGGTGTTGTTTGCAGAGAATTCGTAACTCACAAGAATTTTTGCGCTGGATTTATGTCAAGAGGGGGAGGAGCGTGTAATGTAAGAAATCGTCAATAATATTAAATATCAAATAAAATTCTGTAATACTTTTATAAATGGCAATCGTCTTCATTCCAGCAGACTGGCAACAATGTGATAGGTTCATTTCTGCCCATGGACATATATATGGAGGCTGTTATTAACTTTAACAGCATCTTCCCACTGTTAATTCCCGGCCAAGATGAAAACCATCATTACAAGACAAAAGACTTTTCAGTTGCCGATAAATCATTTGGAAACTTTCTTGACAAAAATACTTAAATAGTGTCGTGACAAATTTGATGTGAATCATTGATACATTATGATTTGAAACATGTATTTTCAGGGTTTTTAGAAGTCACTAATTACTATGGCAGTATTATTTGGTCCAGTGGATTTATAACCATCCATATGCTTAAACTAATACAGCCACAAATTCTGTGAAAGTGGGCTTAAATATCCCAAAATCGTCGATAGTTTCAAACTTCTGCATCTTTCTAGCGTGACATCGGTGGTCCAGGAATAGACGACGGAACGTTAATGGGGGTGGTGAGCTTCGGGTCTCCAGTATGCGGAGCAGAAGACGCGCCCACAGTGTTCACGAAGTTGGGATACTACGCAGATTGGATCCAGAGCATAATGGAACAGGTTAGTTGTTATTGCAAGGGCAAAATTAGTTGTTATTACTCTTTTGATGAGTTGCAAGAGACCTTCAAAACTATTTTAAGCTATTAGTCCAGGGTCGATAATTTTTGAAAACAAAAAAAATTATAATAGGATGAAACCTATTGCAAAAGGAAGAAAATATAACAAAAAATAAAGGAAAAATAATTTACGGGCGATCTGAGGTCGGGAAGTGGGGGGGGAAGGGGGTTTAAGGGTAAAAAACGGTTTATCTCAATTTCCAGCAAAACTATAAGTCCTATGGAAAAAAGTTAAATGGCAAAGTTATAGGTAATAAAAAGGTCTACAATTTTTGTATTTACACTTTTTTCACATAACCTCAAAATTTATGTGAAAAATTCAAAAAACCAAGTTTTTGGTTTTTTATTTTTATCTTTTACAAAAAATTTTTTTTTTAACGATATTTTGTGAAAACTTACCTCTCTATGTCCCAAACATACTGTAATTTTTTTGATTTAAAATATTTATTTTTTCACCTTATTTTGACTTAATATCGAAAAATCACCCTAATTTTCAATCGAAAATTCACCTGTCAAAATATCCGCTTTTTTAAAAAAATCTGTGAGCTTTTTATTTGCTAAAATCTCTACTTTCTGATGGTATATAAAAAAATATACACTGCCATGTTAAATTTTCTCAGAAAATGCAATGAAACGACAACTATTTTCACAAAAATTATTCGAGTTCGAGTTTTTAAATATATATTTTTAATATTTATGTACAATTTTGAGCCATTTATTAAAATTTACACTTTAATTAATCGAAAAACGTCAAAATCCATGTTAAATTAATAAATTAATAAGCAAAAAAATTACAAATCCATAAAGATTGCAAGAAACATGCAAAAATAGTTGTCGTTTCATTGCATTTTCTGAGAAAATTTACCATAGTAGTGTATATCTTTTTTATACCATCAGAAAGTAGAGATTTTAGCAAATAAAAAGCTCACAGATTTTTTAAAAAAAGCGGATATTTTGACAGGTGAATTTTCGATTGAAAATTAGGGTGATTTTTCGATATTAAGTCAAAATAAGGTGAAAAAATAAATATTTTAAATCAAAAAAATTACAGTATGTTTGGGACATAGAAAGGTAAGTTTTCACAAAATTTCGTTAAAAAAAAAATTTTTTGTAAAAGATAAAAATAAAAAACCAAAAACTTGGTTTTTTGAATTTTTCACATAAATTTTGAGGTTATGTGAAAAAAGTGTAAATACAAAAATTGTAGACCTTTTTATTACCTATAACTTTGCCATTTAACTTTTTTCCATAGGACTTATAGTTTTGCTGGAAATTGAGATAAACCGTTTTTTACCCTTAAACCCCCCCTCCCCCCCACTTCCCGACCTCAGATCGCCCGTAAATTATTTTTCCTTTATTTTTTGTTATATTCTCTTCCTTTTGCAATAGGTTTCATTCTATTATAATTTTTTTTCACTTTTCATTATTTTTAAAGGCTTCTACCCTGGTCTATATGGTAATATGCGGCAACTGGGCAGGCGGAGACGTTGCATCTGATAATAAGTGGTCAGGCTCAGGGTCAGCTTTGTCGTAAAAGTCCACGTAAAGAATCTTACTTAGATTTGTCAGTTGCTTAGCATAATGCACCAAAAGCTGGATTTGGTTAGCTTAGCCAAGGAGGAGAGGAACACTGTAAAAGGCAGGTTATAGGAAAGAACCGGACGGGAGTTAAAACAGATTAAGCAGGCTGCTAAAATGCTTGGATAACTAAGACACATATGTAGGTACTCTATATACAGTAATAATAATTATAATTACCTATCAATTATTTTGTAATTAATGTTAGTGTGAAAGAGCGTAATATCAATTTTTTTTTCAGAAAGTACCATATTCTAAGAAAATGACAACACCCAAACCTAAAATGCGACCTATAAAAACAAGACATACGACGTTAGGAACTACTACCTTTAAAATACCTCCAATGCCTGGGGGCAAAATGAAACCAATAGCAATAAATGAAATTGAGAACGTCTTACGAATGTTCGATGATAATCTGTTCAATGAGTTCATGAAGACTATCTTTGATAGCAAAGAGATGGCAGAATATCAAGATGCTTTTAAAAAAGTTAAACAAGGTATGGTTAGTAAAATAGTTGAAGATGGTAAGAATGTGGCAGGTGAGAAGCTAGTACTAAAAGAAAATTCAAATGGAAAGCTTTTGTTACAAGACGGAAAGCAGTTGAGTAAAGAAGAGCATAGTGTAACTTCCCCTTACATTGACTTTGACGCTGAAACTGCAACTAAAATAATCGACTTTGACGCTGAAAGTGAAGAATCAGCTACTGATTCAAATAAATACACAGTCACAAGTGATGAAAATGAAACAAAATCTGACAAAGTCGATAACAGCATAGCGGAATTAATAAAAAATATAGATTTAAAAAAGATTATTGAAGAGGAATCCGTTGCTGCTCAGAAAACTCAAAAAAAAGTGGATAGAGAACCAATTTTAATCGACAATATGGGTTTTCAACCCGACGATGGTAAAAGAAATGAGTCAGTGCTGACGCTTTTATATCTATCAGAAGAAAATAAGGATAAAGATACAGAAATAAAGGATAAATACACAGAAGAGAGAAAAGATAAGGAAATTGAGGAAAGTTTGGAGGATGCCAAAGGTTTAAGCATAGCTGCGGATTTGTTTGAAGATCTGACGAGAAGTAAAGGCAAAACCTCAAGTCCTTTCAATGATTTGGCCGAGAAAGAACTTTATGAAATATTATCAGAAGTTATTGATGATGAAATACGAAATAATGAAATAAGGTTATGACATCGTTTTCCCTATTTTTAACCGACTTGAAAAAAAGGAGGAGGTTTTCAATTCGACTGTATTTTTTGTTGTTGTTACCTCAGAACTTTCGACTGTATGAACCGATTTTGATGATTCTTTTTTAATCGAAAGCTGGTGCTTGTCATGTGGTCCCACATAATTGGCATCCATGAGAAAACCATATAAGTCTTTTTGCATTAAGTATGTGCGTGACAAATGAACGAACAACTCGATATCACGCCAACCGATCGATGATTCTTTTTTTATGCTTTGTAATAAACATACAGTAATCTCGTAATACTTTTTATTTTTACCAAATATTTACATTACTAACGTGGTGAAACAGAAAAAATAAACATTAAATCATAGGGTTAATTTTTGTAATAAACATACAGTAATCTCGTAATACTTTTTATTTTTACCAAATATTTACATTACTAACGTGGTGAAAAAATAAACATTAAATCAGAGAGTTAATTTTAACCTTTTACCTAATCCCTACTCCTTATTGAACCATCGCATCTGTTCTTTTTTGGTGTTGCTGATCTGCTGATGGACTGCTGGTGGACTGATGTCCACGGGTAACTGCATAGATAATACATGGTAACTGAGACCTCCTGTCATTTAGCTCGTCTACTCGCGTGTTGGCCTCACATCGATATTCCAATTAGTGGACGGAATCTCGCGTTAGGCCACAAAATCATCGACATCGAGTTACTAAACCTGAAATTAAAAGAACTGAAAACGTGAACAAAAAAAAAACGGCGCGCCCTTTTGTGCAAATATCATTAAGTTTTTAAGATCTTATACTATATTAGTGCACAACAATATGTCTTGTAAAGATCGTAAAGACATTGTTAGTCTTTCTATTGAGCGCACTATTGAATGGCCTGTGTGGAACTGGAGCGGTTTGTTATAGTCTGCGTGTATCGACCCCCCTCTGGTGATTTTACTATTTTTGAAGATACATTGGAGGATGTACTTAAACGGTTATGTGTTTCTAGAAAAGGATTAGTGATATGTGGCGACTTCAACGTAGACATTTTATCAGATAGTACTATGGCTACTAGGCTACTAAGTTTGTTTAAATGCTTTAATTTAAATTCATCATTCAATGAGCCAACCAGAATAACTGAAACTACAGCTACTTGTTTAGATAATATCTTTTGCAATTGTGAGATTTTAAATAAAGAGATATTCAGTAAGTTGAAGTCAGACCACTGCGGACAAAAAATTTCGTTGTATAATTCAGTCACTAAGAAAAAACAAATAATAAAATGTAGACCAATAACTAAAAATAAGATTTCAATTTTTAAAGAAAAAATCCACTCGAAAATGCAAACTCAGTTAACATTACAACAAAGAGATCCAATTAAACTATATAACACATTGTCTAATAACATAAATAACGAATTTAATCAAATATTCAAGTTTAAGTATGTAGATCTAGCTAAAAATAGTAAATTTAGTGATTGGGCTACTGTAGGTATTTATAAAAGTAGGAACAGGATGTATGACCTTTACGCCGAGAAACTACAATTTTTCTCCAACTTTCCAGGAGCACGTGAGAAATTATTCTAAAATCTTTAAAATTGTTTGTATTCAGGCGAAATCAATGTACATAAAGAACAAAATTATAAATTCGGATAACAAGATAAAAACCACTTGGAATATAATTAACAGTGAGAACGGTAACGCAAAGTCCTGTGATTTCAATTACGAATTATTGATTAATAATAATATAATCAGTGCTGATAAAGACGTGGCAAGCGAATTTGAAAATCACTTCCGTAATATTCCTATAACATTAACCAGTTCACTAGCTTCTTCACCCACGGAAGCACTTTCTATATTAAAAAATCATATTAATGAATGTAATATTTTATTTGAATTTCAACATATAACCGCTAGAGACTTAATTAAGGCCTTTCAGTCTCTGAAGGTAAAGAATACGGGTGATTTGTGGGGCATCTCGGTAAAAATAATACAGCATATTATATGTATTATAGCTCCATATTTGGTCGTAGTTTTTAATAAATGTATAGATCTAGGTATCTTTCCAGATCTTATGAAATGCAGCAAAATCATTCCACTTTTTAAAACAGGTGAAAAAACTGATCTTAATAACTATAGACCAGTTTCTATTTTACCAAGCCTTAGTAAGATTTTCGAAAAGATAATATTGAATCAAATGCTAACCCATTTCAACAATAATAAATTATTACATCCTGAGCAATACGGTTTCACTAAAGGCCGTAGTACAACCGATGCCGGGGCTAGGCTATTAAAGCATATATTTGAAGCATGGGAGGCGTCACATAATGCCATAGGAGTATTTTGTGACTTATCTAAGGCATTTGATTGTGTTGAGCACGAAACATTACTGTTTAAACTTGGCCACTATGGTATAAAAAACAAGGCCCTTAGCTTGATCGCGTCTTATTTGAGTAATAGAATACAAAAAGTTAGCATAAACGATATTAAGTCATCGGGGTCACCGGCTGTGATGGGTGTACCGCAGGGCTCGATCTTGGGTCCGTTTCTTTTTCTGGTATACATTAACGATTTACCACATTATGTAAAGAACCAAGCGGATATTGTACTATTTGCTGATGATACATCACTAATATTTAAGTGTGAAAGGAATAAAGTAAATTTCGACGACGTAAATAGTGCTCTTTCGCATGTGTCGCGTTGGTTCACTATCAATAATTTACTATTAAATGCAAAAAAAACGAAATGTATAGAGTTTGTGCTACCTAATGTTAAAAAAGTCAGCAAATCACTTAAACTAAATAACGAAACATTGCATATGGAGGAATCGACGGTCTTTTTAGGGGTGACCTTAGATAGTAAACTTCAATGGGGCCCACATATAACAAATCTCGCGACAAAACTCGGTAGGCCTACTTTTGCTGTTAGGAAAATAAGGCAATATACAGACGTCGAAACTGCTAGGATAGTCTATTTTGCTTATTTCCACAGTGTTATGTCTTATGCCATCTTGCTGTGGGGCAAAGCAGCCAATATAAAACAAATTTTCATACTCCAGAAACGGGCAGTTAGGGCTATTTATAAACTTAGGTCTCGGGAATCTTTGCGTGAAAAGTTCAAGGAAATAGGTATACTTACAGTAGCTTCCCAGTATATCTTCAACAATGTAGTTTTTATACGGAAGAATATAAACGCGTATAAACAAAATTTTGATATTAATAATCGCCATACGAAAAGAATGCATCAATTAGTTACGCCTTCGTTCCGCCTAAGTAAAGTGCAGCGATCTTTCATAGGGCTTGGTATACATTTCTATAATAAAATCCCAAAATTAATACGTGACTTGCCAATAGAAACTTTCAAAAAACGTGTAAAGACACAATTGTTAGGCAAGGGATATTATAGTGTAGACGAGTATTTAAATGACAAAGACGCATGGACATGACCAGCTCTGCAACCAGTTCCGCTCAGAATAGTAAATACTTTTGTATTATTATCTTTTTTTTTGTAATATTTTTTTAAAAGATGTGCTGAGGAGTTTCTTTAGGCTTTTCTTCTCCTCCACGACAAAGCACCTTCCGAAAAGCCAAAAAATGACGTGCATAAGTGTATCAGTGATACCTATATGAATAAAATATTTTGACTTTGACTTTGACTTTGACTTTGACTTTGACTTTGACTTTGACTTTGACTTTGAAGATCAAGAACTCTAGAAGCAGTAAGCGCGTCCTGAGACTCCTGAGTCCAGTAACCAGGGTTGGATTTAGGTACGTTGAGAAATATAGTACAAAGAAATGAAAAGTATAGTATTTATAAAAAAAATATAGTACACTCAGTGTTGGCAACCCTAGTTTTTGGAAAAGTAGTAGATAGACAGAAAAAATCGGGCTTTTGCATCCCCCCCTCCCCCCGCATTTGTTCAAATGAAAAAATACTTTCATTGTCAAGTCAAGTAATAGGAAGTTTTGTTAAATTCCAATTTTAGTAATATTTGATTTTTAATTGGTTATTTTAATAATTTCATAAATCGATACATTTAATGGTCAAGTTGGTATATATAACGACCTGACGACGACGACCCGATTTGACGACCCGTGTGGCGCAATGGTTACCATGCCGGATCACCGCGCCAAGGGTCCTGGGTTCGATTCCCAGCGAGGCAGTTTGAATGATGAGTTTGAATTTCTGTTCTCGGTCTGGGTGTAAATGTCCTTGTCTTGTGTGTTGTCCATGGCACCCACGACACAGGGAATCCTAGTGTGGGGCTATGAGTGTGAAGCGTTATTTATTTATTTTATTTATAATATGGCATCACTGAGTACACTTTCATCGTTAGTATATACCTTTACTACTTAAAGCACAGAGTACGTTACTGGCAGAGTTGGATTTTGTACTATAATTATAGTATTTATACTGTAATTTCGCCCTTTGTACTATGTACTACCCACATCTAAGTATAGTACGCTAAAATACTATAATTTTCAGATTGCTCTTAGTTTGTATTTACGTCATAATTTAATATTTCGACAGTGCGTGTATCGGACCATAGATTAAAGTATATACCTACTAACGTATAGTAAAGTACTCTATGCCGTT